>VWYI01021648.1:3502-52443 GCA_013399455.1 Anthoscopus minutus
CTGCAGGGCTAGTTCCTAGCTGATTTTGGTTTTGGTCAGACAAACCTGAAATAAAAGATATCAGACTTTGAAATTCAGTAGGCTAGTTTTCCTAAGTTGAAACATTTCTTTAATGTACAGCTTGAAGAATGCTTCTGTTACAATTTCACACAGAATTGATGTGCTCAGGACTAGGATGATATTTACTGAAGAGTTTGGTGGTTTTTGATGCTTACTTTTTAAGAGAGTTTTTTAGAAGAACTTCATTTAAAAATGTATGTTTCTATCATGTCTTAATTAGGGAGAAGGGGTTCTCAAGATAGAATCTCAGGTAAAATAGGAGTTACTTTCATGAAATCAATGTTATTAGTTTATCTTGAATGAAAATTGAGAAATTTTCCTCTTATTTACATTTCTTCGATCATTATAAATATGAGGATGTAAAAATTAGAAGGGCTGGCTAATAATAATTTGTTGGTGATGATGTCTATCAGAAGTTGTCCCATAGTAAGCAGTCACTGTGGTCTTTTCATTCCAAGACTTACTTTCCAACATATTATTTCCTTATTCTTTAAATGTATGCACAATTAATTTTGCTACATGTAACATAATGATTTTGAAATTTTAATCAGATTCACAGGGTTTTTAGGTAACATACATCTCCCACCTCGCCTTAGACAATTTATACGTAATGCTCTTGAAAATCAAGTTATTAAAACAATAAAATAAAAAACAAATGCCTGAAGAGAGGGGCTTTTTCATGGGCATTTATTTCATTCATATGTATTTTTTTTTCTTGAAGAAATACTCTCTTTATTTTTTACTTAAATACTGCAGAGAAAGATGCTGTTTGAAATTGAGGAGTGGATCAGTTAGAAGAGCTTTGACAAAAGACTTGAGACTATGTGATATTTGGTGTTGCCATGGGAAACTGCTTTGCAAGAACATTTGCAGAGCAGATGGACCAAGATAAATAAAACAGATACAGGTATTGAATAGAGATTGTTTAATGTTCTGTGAAAAAAACAGGAAAACAGGAATTTAAAGCTATATAACATAGTTCTTTGATTCGCCCTTTTATTAATGGTTATGCTGTTTGATATGAGTAGCTCCACAGTGAAAATTACCTATAAATTTTGTTTCCAGGAAATCAAAGAAAATGCCAGGTTTATCTGCCTCATCTTCTGTATAATGCAAAATCTGTAGTGTCCTTTACTTTGTGCCATAATCTACTGCCTTTTTGGGCTAGTCTTTGAAGTTACATTTAAGTACACAAACACTATGAAATGAAAAATCTTTGTATTTCAGATGTTATAATTTTGTTAGCTTCACATGCTCTTGACTACTGTCAGCTCTTCTATAACCTTATAAACCAGCTTTTTTTCCTTGATTTAAAAAATAAAAAAAGATGACTCCTACCCTTTTTAAGAGCTAGAATGTCTTTGTAATCATGTTTGATTACACAGAAGTTTGTTTCCATAGCAACATGAACACAAAAGATGCCCATGTGACTATCTACATACAACATGCCTTTGTATGAGTACCTGTGTGCAGAAATGCACTCTATTTCTGTTTAACATGGCATTCTTTGTTCTGCCTGGCAGTGAATAAAATAGGCATGTTTTAATTTTCTCTAAGGAAATAGGTCATTAGAAAATTTAAAATATAATTCATAGACAAATCTTTTCAACAACTTCAGATTTGTTCAGTTTCAGACTGGAAATTCTGGAAACATAAAAGCTTTATCTGCTTCCTTGAAGATGTATCATTTCAACTGCTAAAGGATTTTTTTTTTCCTCTAAGTAATATGTTGATTTTAAAATATTTCTTTGGATTTTCTACAGTCTAATTGTGCTTCTGTTCTTCATGACTTATAAAACTTACTGCACATATTGATATCCCATATGAGTGGAAAAATTCTTTGGGAAATCCTATCATTAATCCATGAATGCTTACATAAGTGTTGGTGTTTTCATTTAGTATAAAATACCATGAAATCCCATTCCACTGAACACCATGCCGATGATTCACATTTTTAAAGTGCATGTTATCCAACCTTTTTTGAGTGGTCAGAGCAATGTCTGTTTGCTTTTTAAGTATGTCTTTCGATTATGAAAGGAAATACATTTGATGCATTTGTTATTAATCCATCTTAAGTATCAGATGTGAATTCCTGCCTGAAGTCTGTGTTCATTTATGTTCTGCATTCTTATGGGAAGCTAAGAGTGTTAGCAGCAGGAATTATTGGGAAAAAATTTTTTATCTTTTACAGTGACAGGATCACAGAATTGTTAGTGTTGAAAGTGACCTCTGGAAATCTCTGGTCCAACTCCACTGCCAAGGTAGTGTCAGCTAGAGCAGGTTACACAGGAACACGTCCAGCTGGGTTTTGAATGTCTCCAGAGAGACAGAGACAATTAATTGGATCAGAGTATCTGAATTTCTCCTGTTGCGTTTAATCTGTGGTTTTAAAATCTTGGCGTTAATATCCAGGAGTCCAGAAGACATGTTGATATTCATTAGGGTCAGGGTTACTATGTTTCTAGCTTTCAGCTGTAACCTTTAAGCTTTTTACACTAGCTAAAGCACAATAAAGTTGATTGTACATTTCTTTCCCCATGCATTGTGGAGAAGAGATTTCATGGGTGATTAATTTAACCTCTTTTCAATTTAAACAGAGACCAGTTAAATGAAACACTTTCCATAATCATAGAATTGTTGTAGTTGGAAGGGACCTCTGGAGACTGGCTATCCCTTTGGTCAGAGCAGGGTCACAGGGTAAACTAGCACACATTGCCTAAGATTTTGAATATCTGCAAGGATGGTGATGCATCTTGGGGAACCTGTGCCATTGGTTTACCACCCTCATCGGAAAAACAGAAAATCATTTTATTTAAATGGGATATCTTGTGTTTAATTTGTGACTGTTGCCTCTTGTCCTTTCACTTGCTATCATTGAGAAAAGTCCTGCCTTTCTTATTCTGCCACTGACCAGGTATTTATAAGTGTAGAACAGGTCCTACTGAGCCTTCTCTTCTCAGGGCCCCCAGCCTCTCCTCATGCAAAAAGTGCTCCAATCCTTTACTTACCTTCATAAACTTTAGCTGGCCTTGCTGCAGTAACTCATTGTCTCTCTTGGGCCCAGTTCTGGGCTGCCCACTGCAGCATTCAGGATGCTCAGTGCTGAGCAGAGATGAAGGATGCCTCCCTCAGTGTGCTGGTGATGCTGTTCCTCGTGCAGCGTGGATTGCTGAGGACCTTCTTTGCCTAGAAGGCACGCTGCTGGATCATGGCCAGCTTGCTGTCCCTCAGGTCCTTTTCTGCCAACATGCATGGGATTATTCCTGCCATGTGCAGCACTTCACTTTTTCCCTCTGTTGAACTTCATGAGGTTACTGTTGGCCCATTTCTCAGCCTGGCAGGGTTTTTCTGAATGGCAGGACAACCCTCCGATGTATCAGCTACTCTTTTTTGTAGTATCTATGCATTCTGTCTCAATTTGCAAGTTATTGATGTGTTGCTGAGCAGTATTGGCTTTTTTGTTGACACCTGGTGTGTTCCTTTGATGACTGGCCTCTGGTGAACTTGGTGCTGCTTATCCACAACCTTTTTTGGCCAGCAGTTCAGTCAGTTTTTGGTTTGCCTTACTCTCCATGCATCTGTTTTGTGTTTCTTCAGTTTGTCAGGGAAAAGACAATGCAAGGCTGTGACAGAAGCATTATTAAAGTCAGGATAAGCAATGTTCAGTGTTCTGTCCTTGAACACTGGGTCAGCCTGCTCATTGTGAAGTTCTATCAGGTTGGTCAGGCAAAACTTCTCCATGTATTCATGCTTCCTATGTCCAAATGTGTTCTTATCCCTTCTCTGTTTGGTAATGGCTTTCAGGTTTATTTTCTCCATTCCTTTCCTAGGAGTCAAGGTGAGACTGAGACTGAATTTCTTTAAAGTAGAGGTGATATTTATTCTCTTCCAGTCCTCAGAGTTTCCTCTCCTCACCTTGATCTCTGTTATCCTTTTTGATCTTTCTGTGATTGAGCACTCTCACAGTGACATCAGCCAACCTTCAATATGTGTGGTGCATCTCATTATGGCCCTTGGATCTCTGTGTGTCCAGTTTGTTTAAGTGCTTCCTAACCTGGCCCTCCTCCACTGAGAAGAAATCTGCCTTGCTCCAGGCTTTCCTATGATTTTCAGGGACCTGGGATAGCTAAGGGATGGTTTTATCAGTGAAGAGGGCATTCAGTGATTTGGTCTTCTTCATATCTTTTGTGACAGGTCTCTATCAAGAGATAACTTCTCATTCATATCTTGTGACAGGGAGACGATTTTCCATAGTCTTCCTTATGCTGCACAGCACCAATAGAAGCTTTTACTGTTTATGTTTATATGAGCTATCTACCCATGTCTGTGATTTCAGTGAAGTTGAAATTCTCTAACTGCATGCAGACCTCTTAATTCATCCTAGTGGCTCTGCTGTGTGCCTTAGCAAACAGGCTATTTGAAGAGTCACAAAAGCATGCTGTTTTCCCAGAAAAAACAGAATACCTTTACCATAATTCTGCCTGTTAGGCATTTCCCTATGTAGTACAGAGTTGAGGTGGGACCCCTACAGCCCTGGCTTTTTGTGTACAAATTTCCTCCTGTTGACATTGCCCCATATGCTTTGCTTGCCAACCTGGTCCTTTACATTCTCTCTTGATTACTGGTCATGCTCTCCTACTACTCTGAAT
Organism: Anthoscopus minutus; assembly: GCA_013399455.1. Taxonomy (NCBI): domain Eukaryota; kingdom Metazoa; phylum Chordata; class Aves; order Passeriformes; family Paridae; genus Anthoscopus; species Anthoscopus minutus. The sequence continues at coordinate 8,212 of VWYI01021648.1, forward strand.
TCTTATTACTGGATTGGTCAGCCTGTTGGCAAAATGTTTATCTCCAATTGTGTGGACAGCCTATCTGCTAAACCATCCTCTGTCCTTGTAGAACATCCTGTGATCATTTAAAATTTATAACCCTGTAGCCCACACCAACTTCACAACAAATTCTTATGGGATCTTTTACTTCCTTTTTCACCCTTTCTGAAAGGATTGAGGAGAAAACTGCCTGGGGTCTCCATGCACTTGACCCTACCCCCCCCAACCAGCAGCATAATCAGTGCTTGATGCTTTCTTCATTGCCTCTGGCATCATCTTCGGTGCTTGTGTGGAAGAGCAGCAGAGAGTCATAGTCTGCAGCAGCCTTTTGCAGTGTCCTGATCTGAGTCTCCAGCAGGCTGCAGACCTACCCAAGAGCAGCTGTGGGATTCACTCCTCCCCAGCAGGGAACTTCCTGCTGCAGATACCCACCACAGGTGCCTGACCAGCTCCATTCTTTTGCTGACCTGAGTCTCTCGCAGAGTTATTCTTATGGGATAACTATTTCAGTTAAATATATTTTACTCCTTATTTTGTGAACAAATATGTATAAAAACATTGCCGGAGAACTAATTACAAGTTTTGGCTATTTTTTGTTTTGTAAGCTTTGTTTGTTTTTGAATGTTATCATGCCAATGCCATAGGGATTACCTGGCTACGCAAAGGCTTTTTGTACTAATGTGACTGACTGAGGGAAAATCATGTGTGGTTTTCCTGTGCTCAGGAGGGTCAAGGAGTAATCCCAGATCAGCCTCAAAGTCTACAGAAAGATTGATGGATATGAGTATCTGGTACAGAATTTGATAAATATAATTTAAATTACCTTTCAAGTCCAGAATTTTTGCTTAAGGTTATGCTATTTGCAAGACACCAGCCTAAAAAGTTTTCCTAAACCTTGCTTCATAACCTGTTTTAAGGTGATTAAATAGATGCTATTTTAACATTACAAATGGTTTCACGTGTATCTTGTTTCTATTTATTCTAGGAAATGAATCCAGGAAGTAATGTGAAAGGTGATGTGAAGCTCTGTCATAGCAGAAACTTTCTAAAAGATTGCTTTACCTGTAAGTTCTTATTTTCTGTTGTTAAATATTAAGGTATACCATATAGTGGCGGGAACAAAAGATTTTATTTTGGCATTTTGGCTTGCAGCTTAATTGTGAAGAATACCTTTCCAAGTGGATTATGTGGTAACATGCTATTATTCACTTTCTATATTTTATATTTCTATATTTCTAATATATTTTTCCTATATTTTATTTCCATATATATTCTTTATTTCATTATTCACTTTCTATATTTCTATATTAAAGCCCAAACAAACATTTTTCCTTTAAATAAATATCATAAGCTAACATTTTCCCTAAAACCTATTAAAGTTTTGAATCCAATGAGCAAGATTTTCATGCTGTTTCATTACAGATTATACATCCCCTGTGTTGCATGTTAAAATGCAATTACTTGTTTTTCAGAAATTATTTTAAAAGTGAAGGGTAAAAATTATTCAAACTTGTGTGAGAGTGTGTAACTACCATTAAAAGCTCTTTGCAAAGATTTCATGTGTGGGTGCCTGCTGTTACTGAGACGTCTTTGGGATTCAGAGTTATTAAATTATATGATAGCACACCTTACAATTGTGTCACTCGTGGCAAAGAATATTCTTCAAACTAAAATGAACTCATTTCATTTTGTATATATCTCACAATAAACTCCACTGAAGAATTTAAAATGTGGCTTTCATCTTAAGTCCAATTGTCTACATCAAAATACTTAAGTTGGGAGATATAAACTTGCTCTCCTATCAAAACTGCAAGAAAAATATTAAAAGATCCATTTTACACAAGGAACCAAAACCATTAGGCTTGATTTTGGCAGATTCACGTGGGTGGTGGTAGAGCTTAGAACAGAATACAGAAGTTCTTAGTCCCTGTCAAAAGATATAACTTGAAAATATGTAAATATGCCAAAAAAATATACTCTGAAGGAGACTGGGAGTTTGCAAGCTACAATTTCAGCAATATGTTATTTTTTTTCCCTTTTGTATGTAATTATCATAGTTCAACTATGCATCACCTAGATAGCAAGTTCTTGAAAATTATAAGGGGGAAAGCACTATTGAAAAATGTTTCAAAACTGAAGTAGGTGTTTAATCCTTTAAAAGTAATAATTTCAGAATTTTTTCGTTATCTAGCACTCGATTTTAAAGTAGCAGCGATGCCTATACATGGGCAGCATAGATGATTTAGTTTGATATAAAATCTTCAACCAAATAAAAACTTGCAAACACTAGCCCTCTACATTTAAAGGTCCTTATAAAGTTTCAGAAAATCTCCTGATATTTATTTGTTTTTCTTCAAAATATTCTTCTTTGCTCAATATTTCTTTACTACCCTGATGTAACTTGGGACAACCATAAGTACCAATACAAGCAAACCTGTAAGAAATTAAATCTTAGTTCTGCACTTTGAGTTGTGAAGTAGAAACTGGAATGTTAATGTCTTTATTATATAAATATTCACACAGTATTGGTGCAACTTTAGCAATTGTTCTGCATTATCCTAAGTGTATTAAAATTACTCCAACATTGGAGCATTTCTTTTGGTTTTAGCAAAGAATCCGCATGGGCTTTTTCAGGACAATTCAAGGAGACTTTTACAATTAGTCAAGGAAGAGAGAAAAGTGCTGCTCTGATAATACTGTCTTAATAACTGAATTAGTCAGATTTTCACTATTATTGGATAGGTTTAATTTCTTAGCGCTATCCAAGTGGACTTCCAGTATCATAACAGTAGCCTTAAAAGAACACAAATGATAAGAGGTAAGATTGGGCTTACAAGTGATGAGAGATAAGAGCTAATGGGCTAATTAATTTCAATTCTGTCTTCTCTTTCAGTTAATTGCTCTGTTATTTTCTTCATGTCCCTCTGAGAAATCCTAGAATTTTATTTGTGTGCACATGTATATGTATATGTGTGGATGGGTGTGTATCCATTAGAGATATTTATATTCAGTGAAGATAAGACAACAGCTGGGACAAAAGTACAGAAGTGACTTGGAAAAATCATAGGTGAGAACATGGAGAAAAGTCCTTGACAGGATGCAAAAGCTGAGTGTTGTATTGCATATTGAACAATAAAGTACATTTACAGCCTCCCAGACAACAAGTGCATTATTTGGAATCATGCAAATATGCTGAATTTAATAGCATGACTGCATTTGAGTACAGAACAGCAGGAAAATCTTTTTTTCCTGATCTAAACTGTTTGAAACATTGTCTATTACTATATAGTTATGGATAATTCTGAAGTCTGGTTAAAGAGCTGACAATATCGAATGATATTTCTTTCTGAAGACTGCAATTGATTTTATAATTAATATATTCAACCATTGTATTAGTAGAAACAGAAAAAAACAACATAGGGAGGAAAAGGATGTTATTGTTATTATTATTATTAATTTATAAGTACAGATTGCTACAACATGGAGAAATCTAACATTTTTAACCGTTGTGTTGTTCCAACTTATTTGTCTTTTTGCTAGAAATAATTCCATACTGCTAATTTTTATATTGATTAGAAGCTTTTCTATTATACATTTAATGTACCTGCTAGTGTTCTGAATTGATTAATCTGTATTGTAAAACTGGCTGTCATGTTACATAGACAAGCAATACCGTAAGTCATTGAGATTTTTAGATAGTGGTTGCAATCAATCATGATCAGTTTTGTAGTTGTTATGTTTTTCTTCCCAAAGGAATTTCCATGTATTATTTCTATTAATATTAGCTGGTTAACAAATCATAGCATCATAAAATGGTTTGGGTTGGAAGGGATGATAAAGATCATCTTGTTCCAACTCCCCTGCCATAGACAGGGACAGCTTCTACTGGACCAGTGTTCTCAGAGCCCCATCCAACCTGGGTTTGAACACCTCCAGGGATGGGGCATCCACAGCTTCTCTGGGCAGCCTTTCTACCTTCTGAATAAAGAATTTCTTCCTTACATCCAATCTAAATCTTCTCTCTTTTAGTTTAAAACTCTCCCCACTTGTCTTATCATTATCCCCTTGTGTAAAAAGTTACTCTCCTTCTCTTTTATAAGCACCATTTAAGTACTGAGAGGCCACAAGTAAGAAAATAAGAATCTTTTCTACCTTCTCCCCCCCCCCCCCACAATTACATTGTTCTGTGTTCAGCTAGTTACTATCAAAATAGTATTTCAATCCTGTGTTTATAAAAGATCAAAAATTTTACCTATCATAATATGTTTTGTGTAAAATAAGGAGTAGTGCGAAGTCTACTGCTATGTGTTATAGAAGATCCAGAAGTTCTAGATATGAACCAGAAGTTCTTAATATGATAGCCATTTACCTTGAAAGAAATTCAGGAGTAGAAATGTTCTGTTTACACAATAAACTATTCCCATTTAGGAAAGGCATGTTTGCTGATGTACAGCAAGAAGTGTTCCTCATTTTCTTTGAATAATTCCCTTTCTGGATCTTTGAGAACTTAGCTTTTTCTCCTATTCTTCTCATGCCCTTTGAAAAAAAAAAATTTGGAATACCTTCTCATGATTCACAGCTACAGGGTTGGGCCAATTATTTGGAGATCCTGCTGAGAGTCCAGTAGAAGTGCAGCGAAAGGGAAGACCAGCCAAATTAAAAAAACAAAAACATATTAACCAAAATCAGTAGTAAGAATTGAAGCAATATCGATGGAAACTGGTGAACATTAACACAGACTTTTTTGTTGTAGAAAATTCCAATACCTAAAGAGCACATTAATTTTCAAGGAGTGTCATGCACAGCTCTAATTAAGGTTTCACTAATCCCTGGGGATTGAATCTTCCACTGCTCTCCCCATGCCTGCCTCTTGTCTTCCTGAACTGAACTTAGATAGATTTGAACTTTAATATCAGGTGTTACCTGGCATATGTTTTCATGTCAGCTTCTGACAATATATTCAGGGGAATACTGGTTTTAATTGTAGCATTTCTGCATACTGTAAACATCGTCCTGATCATAAGTTTGTACAAACCTAAATTGCAGAGTAAGGAGAATAGAATTATTGCAAAGGTCTTTCATGTTTTGCTTCATTACTTTTTATGTAGATTTTTTTTTTAATAAGAGGTATACTGAGGAATATAAATAGATATATCTGAACTGATGACGACAAGAAATACAACAGCTGTCCCTGTTGCTGCTTGTTAATTTGCTGTGCTGAGGTGTAATTTCATGCTTTGTTAAAATCAGACTTATTAACTATGATTTGCTGAAGGTGAGATAGGGAGACAGGCTCTGTGAAATTTCTTGGTTTAAAAAAATATGTGGTCCTAATATTCGCTGAAAGTAGTGGTTGGGAAAAGGGTCCTGTAAGTTAAATATGTTGACACAGTAAAGAGCATTGATTAAACTAAAGTCAAATATTTTATAGTCTGTATGCAGTTAATATTTTCTCTAGGCACAAACTTCTTCAATCTCCTTCCTAAATCACAAGGCATGTGTAGATGTCAATATGGTGCTAGTCAGCAGGTGCACAGCATTCATAGTCACCCAGGCATAGCTTCATTAGCTGCTGAACATAAGGAAAACTGGAGAATTCTGTGAGATGCCTTAAAAATTAGGAGTTTGATAGCTCCTCATGACCTAAGCAGTGCTAAAGTTGAAAAAGAGAAATAAAAAAGACACAAACAAAAGAAAAAAAAATGCAAAGGATTATTTGGAACTGAAGATAAGATGCTCTGTTTCAATGAATAAAAACATTTGAGGTCCAGTGGGAGAGAAGAAAGGGAATTATACAAGCAGCGAGTAGCTCTGAACAATGGTTATTTTTGATTGGTCTAAAGTTTTTCAAATTCAGCAGAAGGAACTTAGTTTATTTTCAGTGTTGTGAAAATATGCCTTAATTCTATATATTTTTATCAGTGATAAATCTCTATCTAATTACGTGTAGGTTTAGAGAATGTGTGGGTAAAATTATAAATGTTTTGCGCAGTGTGGGTCTAGTACGTTTGAGGATAGTGCAACAAAATTTGGCTTCACAGCCTTTCTCAAAACTGAATTTGCATCTGTTTCTCTTGACTATCTTGACTATGCTACAGAAGTAGCTTGGGAGGGAAGGAGTAAGCATTGGTATGTAGCATGTTATTTTTACTTCATCTGCCTGTTATACTTGTTGGATATTACTCCACAGTTGGTCCATTGATAGGAAGGGTTACCTGGGATTAAGAGACAGTGAAATTTTTTTTGCTGAGTCTATTTGCAAATAATTTTTTGTCCTGCAAATAAGATTAATGCACTTGAGAACAAGAGTCACAATGATATTAGAAAAAGTACAAAGAAAATTCTTTATTATCTAATTCAAATTGTTTAACAGATACACCAATTTTGGGTGAGATATGGTGTTATGTTGTATGTCTACATCTCATATTGTCTGGCTTCAAGCAGAAAACTTTGATTCAGCTTCCCAGCAGACAAAAGATTCGACTCCAGTACCAGTAATTTACACTGTGGAAGGATTGTGTTGTTGTGGGGCGCCCCTGCCCACGGGAGGCAAAGATTTGGTTATTGTTAAGAGCCATGGCTTTGAGTCCTGGGAAGGGTGCACCCCACCCCTCTGCCTTGGGGGAGGTAACTTCTAAGCCCGGGAAAGGTAAAACTCCACCCTTCCCCTATAAACCCCACCACCCTGCCCCTGTTCAGGGTTCTCTGCCATTGGATTAAGCTGAGTGTGTTCCTGTATTGGTGACACCCCAATAAATGGATCTATGAGCTTGAACAAGCAGAGACCCGTCTCATTCTGTCTCATGCCGGTCACCAGACCTCCCTGGACTTGATCCTGTAGCCACAGAACCCCACATGTTGTCATAGAGGTGCAAGGGGGGCATCAGGACCTCCAGAGTACTTAGGCAAGCACACCTCTCTCTGGGGAGCTTCTTTGGACCCGCTTAAAGCAGAACACTCATGAGGAACCTCACATTGGTAGAGAAGCAACTTCCATTTATTTCCTTCAGGTTGCCTAGAAGTTGATGTGTCACTGAGCGTTGTGTCTCTCTCCTCTGAAGGCAGGTTTTAGGTGGTTGTCTCAGGAGATGTCATTCTGCAGTATTACTCTTGCTGTAGACTACTGATAGAGTCTGAAGGACTGTCATGATTGTGGCCTTCTTGTGCCTTCCACAGAGCTAGAGGATAATTGTTGATTAATGTTATGGACCAAAGACAGCACTGGTTTTGTGGACTGACTCATGAGAGAATCGTCTAAGGATTCACCATTTCCTAGAAAAAAAATTGTAAGTTCCTGCCTCTTAATGTGGATGGGAGAGGCAAATTCATACTTCTGTAATTACTTTGATTGCAGTTTCTTGTTGTGGTCTATTTCAGGTAAACCTACACTGCATGAATCATAAGAAATTGTTAGCTAGAAAACAGTTAGAATGTCAAGAGGTGCTTTTGCTCCTCAATTAACTAGTTCAGCATTAATGTCAGGTTTGTGTAGCTGTAAGACTGGGGTTGTTTTTATTTCCTTTTCTTTTTTTTAAATCGTGTGCATTGCGAGAGCATTGCTTTTCGGCTGTGCAGTAATCTCTGATAGTTGGTTTGTATTTTTAGATTTTGTATGACTTTTGTACCCCTCAGTCTTCAAGATGCCTTCTTTCTACAGCTCTTGGTTTGTGACTGTGACTATTAGCAGAAGGTTTATTTAACAGAAAACAACCTAAAGAGTGACATTAGAAATTGCTGTCAAACAGACAGGAAGGCAGTAGAAATACTGATGTATTTCTAATTTTGTGATTAATCGGTGAAAGAAGTCTATATTCTACAATTAAGTAAACAAGCAAAACTTGTCTGCTTGTGCTGCTATCTGCAGCTTTCTGTTGGCTGGAAGCTGGGAAGTATCAGCAGGTTGTGGGGTTTTTTGTTTGACTAGCCCAGCAGTGTACATAGTTTACATCATACAGAGTTGGGTAGAAGATCTTGAGGAAACAAGGTTTTGAGCAATATTGCCACTTCCCATTACTAGCATTGCATGGATGTTGCTGCAATCCTTGGCCATTCCAGGTTCAATTGTCTTGTTATTAGTGGTAAAATAGGAAAAATAGTCTTGATAGGTGCTGTTTGATCTGTTTAAACAGCTAAAACACATATTTGTAAGTGTAGTTACAGCTAGAATTTCTTGGCAGGTACACCCTGCAAAATGCCTTGGTCATCTTCTTCTGTGGTTGGAGACATGGCTGGACTGGAGGTGTGTGTGATTCCTTCTGTGTGTGAGGGTTTCCTGCTGAGGCATCTGGCACCTGCATAGGTCAGAGAGGAATAATGGGATGAACATAGTATTCATTTGGAAGATACTATTCCTGTAAAGCTTTGCAGAAATCATTTAAGAATTCCTGCTAAAGTGAAAACATCCTTTGAGAAACTTGTTTGTGTAAAGTGTCCAGAAAGTGAATTCTGAGGCTATTAACACTGACAAGCACTCATTTTCTCTGTTAATTTCAGAGCATGAAATCTGTCCAGATGTCTGGCTTTGTAGAGGAGAGCTATTGCTTTGGAGGGTAGACTGCACACTCTTAATGTGGCTAAGGGTTAGATTGTATATATACACTGTTTCCTCAGTGTATATCTGTCAAATAAACAGGATTGCAACAACTTCTGCTTTTGAAAAAACCTTGGCTTTCTTATTGAAACGATCTGTTGAAGAGGTAGGAGTAGTGTGCATGTTAAAGAAGTAGATTAATCGTCTGTAATGACTCAGTTTGGCTCACTTGACAGTGGGCAGGAAGGTGACCTTTACAGCCTCAGTTTCGTAGGTGCTCCCATCAGGATTGTCTCATGGTTTCACCAGGTCAGGAACAGGCTGGCTTCCATCTCCTCACACATGAGCAGCCCCGAGAGGGGAGAGCAGCCCAGCCTTCCTGGGGTGGAGAAGGAGCACAGCTGTGACACTGGAGGGCTGCAGCTGAGAAGGGGCTGTGGAGGGCTCTGCCCTCACGTGTACTGACTTGGCTGTGGCCAGGTTTGTGTCAGGCTGGAGCTGTCTTTGTGTGAGGTGATATAATGAAGACGTTTCCTGAGAGCTGAGAAAATGTAACTGCATTGCTCACAAAGAGAGATTGAAAGCTGGCGTTCAGCTCTTGAGAAAGCAAAATGACAGCAATTCTTTTCTGACCATCGACTGAGATTTTTTGTTTTGGAAAAGATCGAGTGTCTTCTATATTAAATTATGTTGGGTTTTTTCTTTTGGTTTTTTTCCTAAGTAAATCACACTGTATTTTAATAGAGCTAAATATCAAAAATAGAGAAGACCTGTGCATCATCAGAATTATGAGACAAAATTATATAAAAGGAAGTTACTATTTTTTTTTCCTGGAAGATTTCTCTGAATTGCAATGTTTTTAATAATCTACATAAATAAATTCTCAAAGATGTCACCACAAATAAGAATTTTGTTATGTTTGAGAAATGCATTTGAATGCAGCTATGCCAGTATGACTACTGGTACTGATATTAAGTGAAATGATGGCATGTTGAACACTTTGAAGCAGGCAGATATGAACTTATCTGAAGAGATGTACTCTTAACCAATAACAATTAAAAATTATCTTATTAGCTCTTATAAGTCTCCTCTGAGACCTAAATTTGGATTTTGCTAATATATACGATAAACAATTCTGTCAACAAAGTGTCTAATTCTTAATGTAATTATACGTCTGATTCTTAATGTAGTTATGACTTTAACTACAACCTGTAACTGAATTATGTAGGCTGATTTTTATGCTATTAGAATGCCAGTCTTTTACAATTTATGAAATTTATTCCTTAAAATTTCATTTAATAGGCTCTTGGTTCCTGTTTCTGACCTACTTCTTCTGTGCATCTTTCATTATTGTATTCACTTTTGTTCTCCTCCCAGTGGATGATCTGTCCTTTTAATCAATATTTCTGTAAGTGGAAGTTTTGTAGATTCCATACTGTTTAAGTGATGATGGGGTAGGAGTGTTGCAGTGAATATTTACGACCTTGGAGCAGTTGATTCTGTGAAACTGATGAACATTTCCACAAAACAAATAGAGAGCAAGTACAGTAACAGTTTTGGGGATTTTTTCCTACTTTTTAATGTTGGTTATACATAGTTTTAAGTGGATCCTGTTAGGCTGCACCTAACATATGCTATGTAAGCATATATATCTGCTTACTTCATGTTAGAATATGTCATAGCAATAGTCTCCTTTGTTGCAAAGAAAGTACCCCAATACCCATGCTTAGTTGTTTTCAGAATTGTGATCCCTGAATGGAAGAAAAGATGGTATTTACAGACGTAAGCTGAGCACTGTTGTTATTGCAAGGAGTGTGAGGTTAGAACGGTTGCAATGATTCTTTGAAATCAGAGAATTTTTATCCTTTTTGTTGTTTTTAAAAAATGTAGTTTTGTGTTAATACAGCCTGAAAGTTCTAATTTTATTAAGACTGGATTCCAAATTTTCTAGACATGACACACATATAAAGAAGTATTTTTTTCCTGTAGGAGTGCCTGACATCTAAATATACAAAGAACACGTGGGTTGAAAATAGTTTTACAGTAGTAGCTTTTTTCTTTAAACATAGCTTAGTTGTTCTGTCCTTTGTCCCCTGTTTTCTGGTTGAAAGAAAGTTGCTTGTCAAGAAGCTTGCAAGGAAAGTTGTAATGAAGTGTTTGTTCACAAAAATATAAAAATGAAAATGAAAATAAAAATAAAAGTAGTATTGGTGAAATGAAGAAATAGCACCCATAGCTGAGCAGGCAGCATAGAAGGCAGATGCTCCGACGTGCGTCATGCTCGTAGTCATCCTCTGTGTTGAATGAACTGGGCTGTGCAATTCAGAGAAAGGGCAGCTCTCAGCTTTTTGTTACTCATGTACTACCAGGGACTCGTGCTCAGGCAGCAGTGGGAAATTTCAACACTTTTCTAAAGCAAACAGTTCCAAAAATTGCAACTGTAGGGCACTTGATCTAAAAACAGATTTGTACCTGCTATTAATTGGATCCAGGGTGGGCTGCACAGTGTGCAGCAGTAAGGGAAAATTTTGCCTTTGCGTCACAAATGTAATGAAACTCTTGACCCAGTGCCACTAATAGCTGTGGCTTAGTTGACACAATCTTGTAGCTTTTTTGAGCTAGTGGGATGGCAACAGCTCGGGGCTGTGATAAGTATTTCCTTCTTAGCTGAGTAATAGGAGAGAACAAAGCTGCTTCGTTCATTGCTTTGTGTCTTACAGACACCAGCTTGTTAGTCTTTCTGGTAAATGCATGTTACAGTATTGCTATTATAGGTTTTACTCCGTTTTGTGTCACTTCAGTTTTCCTTACTGACAGTGAAGGAAAATCATCTGGCAAGGGGTCATTTTTAACTGCATTTTCTATCTGAAATGAGAATTTCAGTGAGATAAGAAAGCTCTGGGTTTTCCATTGGTTTAAGTTTACTACTTATGCTGGAAAATTCCAGTGGGATGAGATTTAGGTGACAAAATACCTTGTCAGGCAGCTGAAGAATATTGGAGGGAGGGAGCAAGAGCCAAGTAGGAAGAAAATTCTACAATCTACTTATGAGATAGAATATTATTATAAGGTAAATTATTCCTAAAATACTAGTATCTACAAAGCGTTTAACAATAGATGATAGAAAAAAGTGATAATAGAACAAGATGTGCCTCAATAGATTTTGTGAATATTTTAAGGTGCAGACTTTGCTCAAGGTGCTTTGAGACTCATCCTTATGGGGAAACATGGAAATGTTATCTTTGCAAACTTTCCTAAAGGAATTTTAAAAATGTCCCCCAAAAAATGTTTGGCTGAAATGGAGATTTGCTAGCTTCAGAAAATACTCAGTTTCTGCTTCAAAAATATTTTCTGTTTCTAGATTTCTCTTATTTTGACCTGAACCAGTTCATTAATGTCATGAAGCACATTTGATATCTAGTGTGTGTTTTTTCTGGTAAGACTCACATTTCTCTAAATTCTCTTTGAAGAAAACAAAGGACTAATCTAGAAAATTTTTCAAAGATATTCGGGATAGATGAAATTCATCACTAGAGTGAAAAGGATAGTTTTTAAATATGATCATGATGGATTTTCTAAGGAATTTGTTGCCCAATCATGTTTGAAATTTAGTAGCACAAGGCTTTTAACTTATTTAGACTCTTCAGAAAATCAAAAGCTTAATCCCAGTTTAAGCAACTAAATAAGTAGCAGCCAGAGTAGAGGATCTTTAGGTTCAGAATTCAGAAATATTCTTAGGAAAAAGCTGATTTTAATGTTTTTGAGGTATTTTTGTTCTTTTTTTTTTTACTTTCCAAATAACATTTTCTCTAATGTGCTTAGTAAACTGACATGTTATAGTCGAGTAGTCACGTTGTCCAAAGCCTTTATTGATTTTCCCCAATGCTTTACATTTTCCCATTTTTTCAGCTGTTTTATACTGTTTTTTTCCTTGTTACTTAGAAATATCTGCCTCAAAGCATGTGTTGGATTTCCATATGCAGTTTCAAATAGCTTACCACTGGTATATTCAACAGTTTTAAAATGTCACCAATACATGTGCCTAGTTACTAAACCCAGTATTTTTGTGCATTGGAGAAACAAATTTTCCATAGCTATTAACTGAAATTTGTGTATATTGTTTGATATCTGCATATAGTGTCTGCTTTGAGACAGATGCTACCCTTGTGTTTTTGCCACACTGTGTACCTTAGCAAGAATGAAGATTTATTCCCTGCTCGCAGGATTAGTTACTAGAAAATGTCTGTATGCTTATGCTGTAAGTTGTGTGGCTTTTTGTAGTTTCCCTCTGGTAAAAAGTTTCTCAAGGGGGACAAAACCCCCAAACTGGTTAGAATTCAAATAGAAATAGTGATTTCTTGTTTTGTCATTTTCAGTTTGAGTATTCACCTGGTGGCAGCATCATTTTAAGGGTGTACCTTTGCTGGGTAAGAAGCATTTGGTGATGCTTGTGCCAAGGCTGTGATTTTGCTTGTGTCTTTAATGGCAGCTTTTAAATCCCTGAAGCAGATAGGTGGGAGTGGTTTCACATCAGTGTAATCCTAACTTTCAGAGCTGGTGTGTCTGTGCAGCTCAGAGAATGGGAAATGAAGATTCTTCACTGAAGCTGAGCTTTATAAAATTGGGTTATCCTCTGCAGAGTATAAATGGTGTGTGAACTGTTGCTAGTGTTTAGAAGTCACTCCTAGTGAATCTTAAACTGTTGCACTATAAAAAAGTGTGTGATACTTGGTAGCATGGTAAGCTACTCAACAGTACAAAATAAACTTTTAATCCATATGTTTTGTGAAGAAATTGGATACTTTTGTAGCACAAGGGGGAGGATAGTAAATCTTCTTTCAATCCTGAAAATTAATTTATTAACTTTTTTTAATCTGGAGACTGACAAATCTGACCCTTTGTTAATTTAGGCTGTTAATAACCCCTTCTGACTCTTTAAAAAATGCAGTTTTTCCATGAGAAAAACAAGAAAAAACTTGTGTCTGAAAATATTCCTGGAAAAGATGACTTCAGAAAGTGTACTGGAGAGCAATTGTAACTTTTTTCCTGATTGTTTTTGATTGCTATGGGCAAATGATGAAAAATCATGCTCACCAAAGGTGAAATAGCTGTGTGGAGGAGGTGGGCACTCTGAAGTGCTTAGAGGAACTTAAAAGAACTGTAACTGGTGTCAGATCTTCCAGTGCTTAAGTAGGAGTGTGATTACAGAACAAGTGCTTTTCATAGTATCCTCACATTGCACAGGAGTTAACTCCAGAAGTACTATTTTTATGTACTACTTTTACTACTTCTACTTTTGTTGGTGAGAATTCAGTTTTTTATTGAAGCCTGAAAGAAGAGATAAATGAAATAGCACATTTTATTTAATCTTATCTTCCAAAGCAAAGCATGCAGGGAGAGGTAAGATAAAAGTATGATCAAACTAATCTTGAAATGTTTAGAAAGCTGGTAATGGGGGTAACACAAAGAAATCTATAATTAAGTCTGTGGAAGAGGTGTGTTAACTTGGAAGGAATATTTAAGACCCATAATCTTCAGTAAGACATAGGGAAAGTTGCAATGATAAGTCTGGGAGTTTATGTTGGAGGGTGCTTTTCCTTTAGGAAATAATCTTACTGTCTTTCTTCTCCTGCATGCCTCCCTGCTGAATTACCACTGTTAGATGCTAAACTCCATGGAAAAGTAACAGGCAAAATAACCTTCTGGCAGAGTGCTGATTCCTTAATCAATAAGCAGCACACAAAAATCTGAATAAGTTTTATTTCAGTATTGCTTTTAAGAAAATGTTCACAAGTTTGAAAGTAATGGATCCTTCACCTCCAGGACAGGAACTCAATGGATTTGTTTTCTGAACTGCTACAATTTAAAATGACAAAGCTGTATTGTGATAATAAATTCAAAGTATGGCCATGTCCATCTAAGTGTAATAATTAATTATAGAATTAGGTAAGCATCGTAATGGCAAACTATATTTGATTAGAAATTAATATCTTTGTACTAGTTATGTGGCTCTGCTTTTGGTATACTTTCACAATTTTAAGATTAAATTACAAAGTTAATCCTTTTTTTTTTGTTTTGTAGATTAATAAGACTTTAAAATTCTTGTTATCTGGAGAAAATTAAGAGGGATGAAGAAAAGTCTTGTGCTTGTTTAGAAGAACTCTGTGTCACAGATTCCTAAACTTAATTATCTTTATTTAATCAGAAATACATTCCATGTTTGTTAAAGAAATAACTTTTTCTGGTTTCATTAGCTTCTCGGGCATGTAGAGTTTCAGCCAGGGAATGTGCTTTGCTTTGAACTCAGTCAGTGACCCCTGTAAAAATGTTTAATTAACTTTTGCCAATGTCAGTATAGTTCTATTATACTCAGCAGGCTGGATGTGCTCCCTCTGGTGGCTCATTTACACTGAGGTTCTGTTCTTCATATTTGTGTACTCAAGCAAACAAGGCTGCTAACCCCAGGTATCAGTCAGGCATCAGTTCCTTCTGGGCTTACACTTTAATTGAAAAACATCAATAATTTCCTTACAGAATGAAACAAAAGCATTTAAATTCACAGGAGGTTCAATTAGTTAGCAAAATAAATAAAGAGCTTCTGGGTAACAAAGTAAGCAAATACAACCGAATTACTTCCTTTTAAGTCAAAGACACAAATAGGAGGATGGCAGTAGTTTAGTAGTGTCACCCACTTACAGTAGTGCTTATTCTTAAATTTAGGAAATATTTGGATATTAAACCAAAATATTTGCAC
Source organism: Anthoscopus minutus (assembly GCA_013399455.1). Lineage (NCBI taxonomy): Eukaryota > Metazoa > Chordata > Aves > Passeriformes > Paridae > Anthoscopus > Anthoscopus minutus. The sequence continues at coordinate 23,517 of VWYI01021648.1, forward strand.
CTTGACCATGAAATTGTGGAGTTTAGTATCAGTAAGGAGGAAGCAGGGTAGCAAGTAAGATTACAAACACAGAGGAGAGCAAATTTTGTCCTCTTAAGGGATATTCTTGGAAGAACCCGATGAGAACAGGCCCTGCAGGGAAGAAGAGTCCAACAGAGTTGGTTGATATTCAAGGATTGCTTCCTCCAGGCTCAAAAATGATGCATCCCAAAGAGCAAGAAATTTGGCATAGGTTGCAAGAGATCTGTGTGGATGAATAACTCCTGTCATTGCTCAAGCCTAAATAGGGGAACGCACACGTGATGGAAGCAGGGTCAGGCTGCTTGAATGAATAGAGAGAGGTTGTCAAAGTAGAAATGAGACAAGAAAGGTCAAGACCCATCTAAAATTAAATCTGGTCAAGGGAAAGCAGAAAATGGATTCTTCAAAGATATCAGTAATAAAAGGGAAAAAACAAGGGTAATGTGGGCCTGTTACTATATATGGAGGGGAGACCCTGGCAGCAGAGGATACAGAGAGGGCTGAGTTATAGAATGCCACCTTTCAATAAGTCTTCACTGGCAAGACTACCCCTCGGGAATCTCTGAATCAGAAGCCCAGGATAAAGGAATGTTGTAAGAAAGATTTTCTCTTAGTCAAGGAGGATTGGATTAGAGAACACCCAGTGGTGAAGACTTGACATCCACAAGTGCATGGGCCCTGATGGTCTGCATCTGTGAGTGCTGAGAGAACTGGACAGCATGGCTAGACTACTCTTGATCGTCTTTGAAAGGTCTTGGTGATGAGGAGAGGTGCCTGAGGACTAGAAGAAATCAAATGTCACCCCAGTCTTCAAAGAGGGCAAGAAGGAGGATCCAAGGAACTACTGGCCAGTCAGGTCCACCTCAGGCTCGGGTAATGTGATGGAATGACTCATCCTGGGGGCAGCTGTCTCTACCCACATGGAGGACAAGGAGGTGGCCATGAGTAGTCAGCATGGATTCACTAAGGGTAAATCAACAGATGATGAAGGCATTGGATTATCTCTCTTACGAGAATAAACTGAGGGAGCTGGGCTTGTTCAGCCTCAAAGATAGAACTGAGAGGGGAACTCATCGATGTCTGTCAGTATCTGAAGGGAGGCTGCCAAAAGGTTGGAGCCAGGCTCTGCCAGTGGTGCTGAGCAATAGGACAAGAGGCAACAGGCAGAAACTGATGCACAGGAGGTTCCACCTGGATGTGAGGAAGGAATTCTTTACTGTGTGAGTGACCAGAGCAGGTTGCCCAGAGAAGGTGTAGATTCTCCCTCAATGAAGATGCTCAAGAACTGTCTGGACACAGGTTGATGACTCTGATGGAGCAGGGAGGTTGGACCAGATGACCCACTGTGGTCCTTTCCAACCTGACCCATTCCATGATACTGTAAAGAAAATGATTCAAGAATGGGAAATCTGTGGTTTTAAAGTGGGTTAATCCTGTAGATGAGCTATAATATTAATTAAAATGAATCTTGGTATCAGAATTCATTTAAGCTGATTTCATAGCATTAAAAGAGAAGCATAATCTCACTTTCTGTAGTCTTCTTAAAATTAAGAAGCCAGGAGAATTTCTGGGTCAAAGCCACCAGCAGATTTAAAATGAATTTTCCCCCTCTGTATGTTAGTTTCTACAGATACTTTATAATTCTGTGCTGTTGTAATTTAATGGCATCCTTATCATATTAGCATTGAGCCCTCTTCTCTCTGAAGCAGTGGGAGAAGTTTTGAAGCTAAACAATGTGCAAATTGGACATAAGGTTAAAAATTTTGTGCAATACAGAAGATTTAAAAAATTTTGTTATTGTCAATAAAGCAGGTTACAGAACAAAATATTCAAAAGTTAGAGAAATCACAGTTTCTTGAATATAAGTATTTAGACAAAAAATTTTGCTTGGAGAGGGAGAAAGAGGTCATAGCAGATAAGATTAGGAGGGAAATAGCAGTGTTTATAAGGTGATCAGGTAGCCATGTGAAATAAAGGGAAAAATAAAAGTATAATCAGCTATAGACACCTGTAGGAAGTTGAGAAGAAATATCTTTTAAAAAGTGGTTTGAATGAATATTCATTTGTGTGTTTAAATCATGTCTTACATTTTTTCGTGTTCCTTAAACATTCTAGCAGCTGAGATTCATGAAACAAATCATGGCAAATCTCAAAATTGAGTCTGTAGACTTTCAATATTCACAGAAATGGACCTGTTGCTTTCTGATCATGAATTGTTCATCTCTCTTTATTTCTTCATCAAATAACAATTGAGAACACAATTCATAGCATAATACCGTGTACCTGAATATCTTTATTAAAAATAAACAATCTTGGTCTTCCAGTGTAATTATATGTGGCTAGTAACAGAAGCAGGTGGGTTAGCAAATAATTTTCTTTTATGCAGGTTTTTAGAGCAGTTTCCTACTGTGTTCCAAGTTTAGAATCTCTTTGATGTTGGTGATCAGACTATGAGAAAAAAATCTAGTACTTGAGGAAATTACTGGTGTACTTTGTTCAGGACTAAGAAGAATTGGAAATAACTGGGTGCACCCTGGGACTGTGTTTACATTTTTGCAGCTGATGATAACTAGCATTTTCCAGTCATCCTTTCATAAAGGAATACACTGATCCAGACTGATCCTTAAATCAGTCTGTGCTCCTGGCTGCTGCCCAATTTCTTTTTCCTGTTCTACCAGTGCCGTAACTGGGTTGCTTGTAGTATTGAACTTCATCCTGTTTCTCATGCTGTCATCTAGAAGATTGTCCAAGGATTGTGCTCCCATCCTCCTGTGCTGACTGACAGCTCTGAAAGTTGGCTGGGAACTTGATTCCATTCTTACAAAGCAACGCTGGAACTCTTTATGATTAATGGATTCAGGTTTGCAGCATTTAACCCAAAACTAAGCAGGTGGCTTCTGCTGCTTGCTAAATTTTGATGCTTCTATTATAAAGCACTGTAAGCACTTTATGTTAGAGAGCTTTTAAATACCTTTTTCATGTATGTTGTTTAGAAGTAAGAAATAATACTTTGTGTAGCAAAGTCTTCATTTACCTTTTACTCTGAAGAGGCACATGTAAACAAGCAGCTAGGCAACATGATGTTTAGATTAATTCCACCACTATAAATCCAGGAACACAATTTTATATATTATAAATAGATAAATGTTAATAAAAATATATATTGCTATTGCCAAAGGTCAGCAACATTTGTAAGCAGAGGAGTGCTTCACTATGAAGGTAGATGTTCCTCAAACCTGAACAACAGAAGTAATAGGACCTGTTAGTACTTGTGGGCATACACACAAGTTGGGTATTGCAAAGTAGAGCAAACATAGTAGGAGACCTGTCTATGTAGTGAGTAGCTAAGTGTCACTGTAGTATAAATAATTTCTTCAGTGGACACTTTTAACAGCATAATTTCAGTTCTTTTTTAGTGTAAATTGATTAAATTAATAGTCTGCCCATTCTGCCTGAAAGTTGGTAGTTTACTTTTTCTGATAGTTTTTATACGTTTTAGTTACATTTAAACAAAACTTCTAAATTCTAAATGAGCTGTTTAAGTTACTGGCAGTTTTTAGAACTTTACAAGTCTTCCCTTGTTCCCTGTTTCGTGGGGACACTGTAGTGTGATAAGGGAATAGCATGTGTGGTTTAATTTAAATAAAGGAAGCTTAGTGCAAACACTACACTGGAGGCATCAGTGAAGGTCTTTGTGTTTGGCAGAGAAAATCAGTTGGTTTTAATTCTCTTTCCTGGGAGATAACGAAGATAATTGTTTTTAATAGCTGAAGGCAACATTTTATCTGATTTTATCTGATTCTATCATTTCATATCTTCCATCAATCTTAAGTTTTGGCTAGGTAAACTTTTATTTGTGGTACCAGTCATATTTTAATTCCATCTCTGCTATTACTTTTTGATTTTTAACTTGCTTTTTGACTTATACTGTTCTGTGACCTTGGATTTTCAGATGTTCTAGAAATGTTCTACTTAGGTGATATATCTGCACAGAACATACAAGTGGCAGATAGATTCCTCTGTGTTTGCACTGACTTCTGCTAGTCTCTCAGTGGAGGGCAAGATTACCTGTGCTTAGTAATGCTGTTGATGAAACAATTTGTAATAATGTACAATATCTGTGAATGGCAACATGGAAAAATATCCAGAGGTATTAGTTTGAAATTTTCAGCTGATTGCTTCCTTAATACCTTTAATACACCTCTACTGCTCTAATGCACTATATTACATTATGTACTACTTCTCAGCAGTTCAGTCAATTGCAAAGCTGAAGGAGGCAAGGAAAAAAGCTCCCAAAACCTTGCTGAGGATCTAGTAACATGATGACTGCATTCAAGTCTATACCAACTTCACGTGGCATTTAAATAGCAACTTCTAATATGATATCTCACAGCCATTCCTTCTTAATTGTGAAGAATGCAAATTCTGTTCAAGTTTTTAAAATAACTTTTAATTTTTGCATCTGCTAAGAAATTACTTGACCATGAGTTCTACTGAAAACTTGCATTCCTGGTGCTCCTCCATTTGAAGCCAGCCCACAGTGCAGAACAGTATTTAGGGCATACTCATTCAGGTAGCAGAGAACAACAGGTTTTGCCATTTCCGTCTGGAACCTGCTGCTTTGGAATATTTTTGTTTGGCTAAAGATGTCTTTCATATTTGCCTTAATTCCATGTCTAAATATGTGCTCCTGTAGGCTTAAGACTTGGGGAAAAAAAATGTAAAGGAATTTTTCATTTATCTGGAAACTTCATTTGGTTCTAGTGTCAGCTTCAGGATGCTGTGGAAGCCCAAGGGATTGGTTTACAACAGTGCTGTTTGGTCTGCATTACACTACTGCTAGTTGCACTTTTAATCTGGGTGTTAGGGTCTTCTGCTAGATAAAGAGACTGCACTCATCCCAGTTGATCGTTACTAGTATCTGTCTGCTTCCACAGCTGCTGTAGAGTTCAGACTTTTGTCTCTGTATCTAAGTTGTGATTGCAACAGAAGTAATCCCTGTTAGATAGTAAAGGGAGCATAGAGTGTTTGTAACTCTTCTGTTTAATTTTTGAGGAAAGTGAAAGTCATTCCTAAATCTCAGGACTATAGACTATATGTCTGTACCTTCTTGTATATTGTGTAGTTGTAGCCAATGTGTCTTTTTGACAAATAATGTGGAGTCCAAACAACCAGCTTGTGTTTTATGTCTGCAGTGTTTGTTTTTTTTTTAACTTCAGTATAGCTTTTGGCTGAAAGATCATATAAAAGCTGCAGTACATCTTATCTAAAGATGATTTTATGTGAGTAAAAAAGAGCTAGAATTACCTGTTTCTGATAGTGTTATTTATACGGGTAAACTTATTATGTTTTTTCAACACGAGGGTCTTGTACAAATTTTTTTGTAAGCAATGGCAGAGCTATTACATATAAAGAAAGCTATTATATATAAGCTGCCAGTGAACTGCCAGGACACTAAATACATTTGTTTCCTTGCAATTGTGTTACAAAAGAATTGTATTGCTGTCTTTCATTCTCTCATTGGAATCATGGTTGAACCATTAACCATATCTGATCAGATTGTCTTCATAGTTCAAAGCAGTAGTCTTGTGCAAATGGGTATGCTGAGAACACAATGTGCTCCTTATTAAATTAAACTAAAAACTTTGTGTGTGTGTGTATGTAGGGTTATAATTCTGATCCGTTTTTGCTGTCAGATTCTTATGGAAGTGCCTCTAGGGAGGTTTTGTGCAGGGAATATTTATGTCCTGAGTGTGAGAGGGGACACTGTCCCCTCTTAGCCATGTGTGGAGGGAATGGATGAAAAGATTTCATGTGTTGCAGGTGAGAGCAGAAACTCAGGGTAGTCCACAGCTAGGGAGCCAGACCTAGGTTGTGAGACACCAGGAAATGATTTCTTTGGCTTAGTTTCCTTCATGGTCCCCAAGATCTGACTGGTACTCTTGACAAAGTATGCACTAAGTGGAATGTGTTGGGTGACTGAAAATAAAAGTTGGATTCCTTGGCTTATCTGGGTTGGGATTAGTAGAGTTTCAAGCAATAAGCAAGAGGATGGAGGGGTGGTACTTCTCTTTTCTATAGTTACTTGCTTCAAAAACTGTGAATTATATTAATGTAAGTCAATTACTAATGCACACCCACCACATACTCCTTTTCTCTGCCAATGTCATTTTCTCCTGCTCCGGGTGACCAGTTCTCTTTGGTTTTTGTTGTCCTCCTGAGACTGAAACCCTATCATGCTGCTTTGCACAGCAGCTTCATACTTCACCGAGCAGCTGTCACACTGTCCTTCAGGTGAGGCGTGGCTCTGAAATTACGACTCTTTGGGTGGTTCGTTCACCAAAATTAGTGTTCTGTAAATAGAACAGCACAGCCTGTTCACCATGGAGGATGGGTGGAAGTAAATACATTTTCTAACAAGGAGGGTTGTGTGTGTATATATAAAATTACTTTCTATACAGCTTTGGGGCTCTGGGAGCTAAAAACACATTGTAAATTGAATACAATCATTTTGTTGTTTCTTTAAGATGTGCTCTGATGTTCTGAGATCACAGGTGTACTAACACCTATGCAAAAGTTGTGTAATTCTATCACAGTAAACTTGAAAAAGCAAAGATGGAAAATTAAACTTAATTTTAATGAAAAATTATCCCAACCACACCTCTGCCATTGACTTTTACAGTGTGCATCTGGATATGTCCTTTATTTTCCAACAGCTTCCTTACCATGGAGCAGTGGTGATCTCTATATTTCTAGGTATAGCAGCATGAGGCTTGATTGTTTTGCCACTTGTTTTAGCACTTAGGCTGAGAAGAGCCATGCTCACCATATGTACAGGGAAGGCAATTGCACATTAATTTGAAATCTCCACATGGTGAAGAAATGTAATTAGTAAAATAGTTAAGCAGAATGCGAGCACAGACCTACCTAATGTTAAAACATAGCCCTTGTTTGGAACTAGGGTGTTTCAGTATATACATATTGATGTTATAGGTACACTGTGGGGGAAAAAGGGGCCACGCATCATTTTAAAAAGAACTAAGCACATCACACCCTCTAAGGTCTTTATTCTGGCTACAACAGACATAGATAGGATTAAAGAGATTACTGGTTAACCCAGAAATCTCTGACTTAAATCTCAAGTTCATATGATCTCAAATACAGAATTATTGGCACAGTTTCAAAAGGTAGGTTGACTTTTTTAAGCTTAACTAGACATGAAAGCACATTTACAGGAAGGTTCCATTTTAATACCACAAACCCTCTACTTTTCTATCAATATTTTTATCAAAGAGGTGAGTGATTATCATGACAAAGCAGAGTCAAGTTTAGGAATTCTTAATCTGGTTGTGCCTCAGAGGAAGGAAGAGAGTTTTTTTGTAGCTTTAAAAAATTCTATTGAACTAAAAAGGAATTTCTTTTCATCATAATCAAGTTTAAGATTAACAGTTTAACAGCCTGATATATGACATTTCTTGTCTTTGATTTTTTCTGGAATAAATTTTTGATTTACCACTGTCTTGGTAGAGCTTGAGCTTGTCTTTTTTTCCTGTATCTATATTCAAAATTCAGGAAAATCTCCCTGTGTACATTGGAAGTTATTTAAACTTACGTTCAAACTGATTTTGCAATGTTGGAAATTAAAAATGGAATTAGCATGTAAAATATAATTTAAAATGTGTAAAAGGAACAGTGTAAATGGTAATGGATGTAATTTTATTTTTTGTAGGTCTGTTCCATGATGATGGATATGTGTAATATATGTTATAAATATATAAATATAAAATTGTGCATGTATACACAAGCCTTGCAGCATCTCTAAACTCCTAGCACAGGTAATGTTTCTTTGTTAATGCATTTGTAAACTCTTCTATTACAGCCTGTCAATATACCTTAGTTTAAAACAGTGACGTAAAACCAGGATGGCAACCTGAACCGGATCTCAATTCATCTCAGGCTAGTCCCTTGTAAGCTCTATTAACTCGGACTGAGAAACAGTAACTAAAGTAGTGGAGTAGTGAATCAACATTATTTTAAATCCTCCCCACTGGCTTTGTGAGAGAATACAGGCTGTTTATAATGCTATTATTTCTTGTCAGAATTCTAAGTGCCACTCTGTACAGCTGGAAATAAAGATGATGTATTTCAGGGCTTCGGTGATACTTTTTTTTTTACTTTAATTGACAGCATTGTTGGTGCTTGGTGTGGGATTTTTTTTTCTTTTACTCCTGTGTTATTTATACAGTGTAATTTATACAGTTAAGCATTTGACTTTTGATCTGATAGTTTCTTTACTATATTAAATCAAAATCTGTTTTGCTGGCATTCCTAATACTTATCAAGAATAATAAATATTTTAGAGAAGTATGAATGATAGGAGTTTCCTTTCTTCATATCCATTTTTGTAATACAATACCTGAGACTTTCTTCCATTGTTTTGCATTATAAGGGGAGGGGAAATGCTGGAAGAGTTTTCCTGGGGGTTTCGCTTCATAACTGAGAGTACTGAAGCTGTTGGGAGGGAGAAGCTCGCTGAAGGGACAGTGTGTGTGTGACTACTATACAGGCACGTGTGTGCGTCTGCCTCCGGCTCGTCCTGCTGAGCCGGCTTCTGGGGAAGTCTCGGGGGAAGACGAGCGCAGCAAAGGGTTAACTTTTTACTATCAACCTCAGAAAGGCACATTTGCAATCCCTCCCCGTCTTGTCTTCCTTTTTACACCTCGTTTGCTCACCGCTACTCCTCACTTCAAGGCAGATCCTTTGACCTAAGCAGATTATTGTAGATGCGTGAAGGACACAGCAAGCTCTCCTGTGCTTTTAAAGGAGGAGATTTTGGCTCCAAAATAGGACACTAAGCTTTTCAGCCTTCTGCTGCTGTACCTAGCGAGCACGAGGCGCTGTCTGGGGCAGCTCGGTGGGCTCCTGTGGAATCGGATGGGAAACAAAAGCAGAAGTGGCAGCTGCTGCGAATGTGGGAGCCGGTGCTGTTAGCGGGAAGCGATTGCTAATAAGGGCCTGTGAGACCTGGGTTTCCTTGGTTTCCATGACAGTTATTAGGTAACACAGAAATTGAATTGTCTCCCACAGTGCTCTTGGGGGATAGTGTATGGCGGGGTGCTCCAGGGACACAGACTTAAAGCAACTCATCACTCTAAGCATGTGAAACTCCCTGGATTCTTGTGCTTTGCTTCTTTGTTTGCTGTGTCTCGCTTGTGTTTGCAATTTGCTCCGCTTTGTTGATTTTTTTTCTTTTCCCCCTTTGATGGAAGACCCTGGCTATACCGTTTCTCAAATAATATTTTCCCCTTTTTATTTAGAGCTGAGCTTGGCAAAGAGAGGATATGAACAATTATACAGGTGGGCTACTCGGGGGGAGTGAAGATATAAGGCATCCAAACAGGTACTGGCAACCTGCAGCTCTGTAAAAATGCCACTCCAGCAGATTTCTGTAGTTCCAGCGCGGGAGACTGCCAGCAATGGGAGAAGTTCAATGGGCACAAACAAAGAGAAGAGCAAGGAAGCGGAGGTAAGAGGAAAGTTCCGGTTTGCTCGGCCAGGGTGAGCTTTGCTAGGCAGAGGTTTGGCTGCAGAGCGGGATGCGGCGTTGCTGGAGCGCTGCAGAACGCTCAGGGGTGCAGCTGTAGCACACTGCGGGGGATGCTGTGCTAGCAGCGCCTCAGCGTCACCGAGACAAGCAGCCTGCTTCAAAAGTAAAATAAATGACTGGAGGAAGTTGCAAACTGCATCAGGGGGGTTAAATGTTGTCATTTAAATGAGTGCAGCCTGCTGGTATCGGCATTCGTTGTTCCTTATAAGCTGTCAAGCAGCAGTTTCTTTACAATAGATTGGATGAAAAAGTAGTTAGTGAAATTCCTGTCTTTGTTTAAAACCAACAAAAATACTGTACTAAAGCCTGTCTTTCTAATGTGCGTGTGCTATAGGCATAAGCTCTATAGCAGTCTTTTTACCATTTAAAAGGCATCAGTGTTTGGTTTTTATCTCATGACTTTCTTTGATTCATAAACATACAGAAGTGTTGTTCCATCAGTAAATACTGTATCCTGTTGTCTCCCAGTTAAGAAGAAACTGTAGGTTAGTATTACATTAAGGGTTAGTGCAAAAAAAATAGATAAAATCTGTGCAATTTTAATGGTATTTTTACCTGGAGGAATCTCTTTTGCAATGTAGAGATTAAACATGTATTGCACAAGACAAAAAGAAAAGCATCCTTTCCAAACTCAAAACATAAGTGGTCTGTTGATAGCTATAGCAGTAAATGTATGCAACATAGACATCTGCTTTTTACAGACATGTTTCTTGTCTCTGTGCTTTTCTTTTGCTTTTGCTGTATGGAAACCAAGGAACTATTGGGAAAACAAACATGATGTCTTTTAAGTATTGTCTGAGAGACTGTGACAAACTGCATCCCTGAAAGAAGTCTTTCTTCTTGTGGATTGTGTGACATAGTTTTCAGGAAATTGTTAAGTTCAACAGATGGTTGATATTTGTAACAGGTCTGTGTGACTGTGGAAGAGTATTGTTTGTTTGTTTTTTTAATTTTTTAATTTAAGATAATATTTTTGCTCAATATTTGGTTATGATAAGTTCACTGAAAATGATTATTCTGTTTTTTGTTTGAGCACTTTAGTATTAGTAGCATTCTTCCCTGGAAGTAACTGGTACCCCAGTCATAAGAGTCATAATATTTTGGGATGTCTGTCCTGAAATGGAAAATTTTGGTTTGGTTTTATTCTTCCATTGATTGTTTAAAGATGAAGGTTCAGGTGAAAAGGCTGTTTGTATTAGGCTCCTCTTTGTATTAAGGCTCAAGGTGTGAAAAGCAGAAATATGTTACCTGGCTTAAATTGTTTTCTGGCATTCTTGTTTCAATTTGATAATTAGAGTTAACTGAAGAATACATGCAATATTCACACAGGAGTCAGATAAATGTGAGACTTAATAATGAAGGGTGGAGACACCGAGTTGTGAGAATTATCTCACACACTTTTCAGTTTTGGGGTTTTTTTGCCATGTGAGGTCTGGCTTGCATCATTTCAGCAAGACTCCAGTGTCTCAGAAAACAGTTTCTTCTTGAGTGTTGTGGAAGTTATACATCAGAAAAGAGCAAAATGACACAGATAACTAAGTTCATTAAAGTTCGCTTCTAAACTTAATATAAAAAGTACCAAACACCAACCCTATATAACTCCCAACCAAACTTAAAGTACATGGTACTCATTGAAATGTATTTGCCAAACTGCTCTCTGCTAGTCAGAGCCTAATCATTCCGTTTGAATTTCTGCTTATCCTATAAGGCTTATGGCTGGAATTTATACAGTATAAAAACTCCCTAGTGTAACTGATGGAGGTGGTAGCCCAAGGAGTAAAGACTGTTTTCCCCATAATATCTACTTATGCAAATTATGATGATATTCAGGTTTGTTTTGTGGATGTAATTTGGGAGTAGTGATCCAGCCTTTTTATTGTCTAGACAGAGATTGCTAAGGCTTATTATGTAGATGGTGGTCTACCCCTGCAGATCCTGCACAGTATGGTTCTCACAAAGGAAGAGTCCCCTGCCTGGTACTCAGTGTTTGTGTTGGTGGGGATCTTCTGGGTTTGTGGTATTGTGATATAGTTTCTACAAGTACCTGCTTCCTCTGCCTGTCCATTAACATGCTTTTTGAGGTGAAAGCAAAATAAAGTAATTAAATGGACTTCTAGCTGAGAGCATCAAGCTGCTTCAAGAGGACATGAAAAAATGAAATGTCTGAAAGGTCTTCCAGTTGCTAGGGATAACAGCTGTTAGGATTGTATGCCAAATCCTGTTATTGCTAAAGAATTTCATGTTATGTTCATACAATAGCAATAACATTTATGAAGAAGAGTTCATCTTCTGTCGAATTGCAGAGCTGGATGCAGTGAACTCTTTCCAAGTTCATGGTGAATTTGTAAATCTGCCTTAGTCATACACAACTGAGTTTCTTTGTGATGTGGCTCATTCTGTAACACTTTTCTGTGATTTTTAGATGCTCATACACATGCTTCATCGGAAGGTTTTAATCCGTGTCTGTACACACCTATAGAAGGTTGCCTGAAATGTCTTTAAGGATGTTAGGTGCAGTATCACTTTGGAGCCCCAAGTGCCCATGTTGGAGCAATATTGAGAGTAGAGGTGTGATAACAATGGATACAGGGAATGTTTACAGGCAATCTTTCTATGCAGTGTCCTTTGTAGGAGTAAAATCTTTAGTGCAGGCTGTTCTTGCAATATTTCAGTGATTTGCCTCAATAATTAGCAGAAGTTTAGCTAACAATGGAATTTACATCAAATTTAACTACGGACCCTCTTTGAATGTAGCCTAAAGATGAATTAGATTCTTTCCATAATGAAGCAGTGAAGATGCTTAGGTGTTAAATAACCTATTGCAGCAGCTGCACACTACATTTCTGTGTAAAACTTCTGCTAGTTTGTTCCACTGATTTTAGGAAAGCTTACCAGTCATTAATGCTACTAGTTTTGCCTCAAACGTTTAAGTGTACAAGCTGTCTTTCTTACTCTTTTTATTAATGCCAGTTGGAAAAGTTTGTTGCAGAAATGAAGACTAAAGTATTAAGTGCATTCACAGTATGATGTGGGCTTTTTTTTTCTTTTTGTTTTTTATTAAGTAGTTAATTTGTCTTTCTTAAATGTTTGAGAAATATAAGTTTATAGGGAAGCGTGGAAGTGGGTTTCTGTGAGAGAAGAGACCTTGGGTGTCTGTTTTCAGAGAATTTACTAATAGAACTGTTGTTAAAAGTTAATTAAGTCAGTAATCAAATCAAATATGCCATCAGGACTCCAAATTTAGTTAGTTTTTTTTAAATACATAGACTTCAGTGCCTTGGGACCAATGTCATAGTAATATATGACCTCCATTTTATATGTACATAGTATTTCAGCAGTTACCTTGAACTGGTTGATTTTCTCTGCTGTAATCAAAAAGGTAAAATAAATGTATATGATTCTTGAAGAACATAGTTGATGAAATGCCTACTCTGGCTCATAATTTTATTATTTAGTTGTGAACATATACTGTGAAGTTCATAAAGTGGCCTCAGTTTACATTGGCTTTTGTATGGGCATGGATTATTATTCTAAAGTAAGTTAAGTACAAAAAGAAAATTTCATGCAGTAAGAAAGCTGGACAGGGCAGGTGAGTGGAGGTCAGCAAAAACACTTTAACACTAACCAAGAGTTTGCAAGGATCATTGAATAAACTGCCATGACTACTGTGGAAAGCCAGACTTGAATGTTGTATACTTAGAGTAGTAAAAGCAAGTTTGTAAAGCCAGAGATTGTCATATGATAGACAGTTCTTGATGCCAAACCAAATCTGTAAATACTACACCTTTTCAGCTTAAGCAGTTTTCAATACGTGGTACTTGCATGTTACCCGAAGGTGAAAAATGTCAGAGTAGAAGATAACCTTGATGAAGAAAGAGCTGGCAGACATCAATCAGTCTTGATTTGGTTTCTTTGCAAGACTTTGATTAAAAGAAAAGAACCCCAGCCAAATAACCTCTGTAATGCAGTTTTTGGACACATTCATATGCTAGTACAACTTACTTGTTATAGTGATGAATCTTACTCTGTTTCCCCAAAACCTGACGCAATATCCTAAAGATGTTACAAAATTTGATATTTTGTAGTTTGCAAGTAACAAATTAGCCATGTTATTGTTGCTTTATTTTTAGTTTTGATTCTCTGCACATAACTGGTAAATGGTTTGCTTCTTCTGCCTACTGTGTTTCTCTGGTCTTAAAATTCTGGCAGAGGTGGTGATGACTATCAGTTTCCTTCACAGAATGCAATAAATTGCAAGGAGGAGTCCTCACTCCACTGTATATTGTACCTTGGCATGAAATTTAGTTCTGCACCCTGCATGGTTTTGTGCTGTGAAAGAAACTACAGACCTCTCTATACTTTAGCAGTGTTTTCATGTTCTGCCTTCTCAAAAGCAGTGAGACAGAATGAGTCCTGTAACTTTGGAAGTTTTAAATGTTACCTGAGAAATGCTTGGCGTTTATGACGGAGCATAGGAAATTTGATGTGAACTTGGTGTTTTTTCTGTACAGTTTTTACCTTAAAGAAAAAAAAGCGCTTATGTTGCTCCAAGTGATGTATGCTCATTTCTTGTGTAGAGCATGCATTTTCTTAGGAAATCTTCAAGTCAGAATTGAGACTGAAACCTAAGGGGTCTTGTGAATGGCACTTTTGAGTAGCTGCTAATGTTTATTTTAAGCACCAGACTAGGGTAACTCCTAATGTTTGCCTTAAAGCTTGTAAGTAGTTTAGGAGGAATTGACATGTTTGTAAAGGAGGAAGCAGTAGCTAAATGTTATTGATGGTAATGAATTGTTTTTATTTACCTATGTTATCTCACTTGTTATGTGCTTAATTTTAAATAGATATAATGATAGATGAAATATTTTTAAAGGCTTAGACTTCCTTACCTGCTGCAAAGAAAGTGCTTTTACATTTCTGTTAAATTATTTTCATGGCAGTTGTGAAGTACATACATATTTGATTCTTGAAACATGTCTGTGATTAAGGAAAAAAGGTAAAGGCTTTACATGTTGATGTTGATTTATTGCTTTACAACCTTAAGTCAAACAATGTATTGGGTTTTGTTGTGGGGGTTTTTTGTCTGTTTTTTTTTGGGGGGTTGTGTGTGTGTTTTGTTTGGGTTTGGTTTGGTTTTTTCTTTTACATAGGGAGACATAATGTTTAGTGTAGTGAAATTTGTTAGTGTCTTTGATCACTTTATCAAAGGTTGAAAATAGTGTAACTATTAAAATGTGACAATTTCACTTATACCAGTGCTAATAAAATGGCTTAAGGCATGTAATGCAAGGAATAAAAGTCTTAGAATTGCAGATATTGGTGAAATAATTAATAAGCCAGATAGATGGTTTTGGTGGCTAATTCTTTCACATTCTAAAAATTTCTTAGGTATAACTTAGCAGATAAGTAGATATGGTCATTTATTACCTAAAATACAGTGAAATTTTTTTTTCTATGGGATGTAAGGATGTTTCTTTTCATTGAGAGCTGCCTGGGAAGAGTCATGTAATTAAAGTCTTTTTAAGAGGTATGATTTTTTATTCAGCAAGAGATGTGGGGGTGGAAGAATGGGGAGGGGAAGATCTAGCATATGAATCAGATTGCTGATGTACTCTGACATGTATTGCTTTCCCTTCATCGTTTTTCTTAATGTAAAGCTCATGTGGAACATGATGTCATGCACAATTTATGACAAAATCTCTAATCCTGTTTATCATCTATACTATATGGTATTTATTCTTTTCTTGACATGACCATTGTTTGGACTTCAATGCTATATTTGCATGGAAATCCAACTGCATCTGCAATTTAAGACACTTCCTAGTACAATTTTTCTGTGTTTTTTGTGGTGATAGATTGCTCCTGTGATCAGTGGTTGAAGTGCTCCCAAAGTACACCCATAAATCAGCCTGTGGCATGCTTAGTTATCTTTAAGATGCTTTAGAAAATTAAGTTCTTTATCAGTAACTCTTCTGGTCCTTGTTTGGGAAGTATTATTATTTTGGTCTGCCATGTGATGCTTATGACAAGCAATTTCATGACAGTGAGAGAAATGGGAAATGTTAAAGTGCTGCGTTTGTTATAATAATTTTGAAACATTGTTTCTTTTTTTAATATGTCTGTGAATAAGAACATTACTGTGCTTGTACAAGTTAGAAAAGGAAAGATTCCTTGCTGTGCTTTTATTAGCATGCTTTGGGATAATGCAATTCTTTATAGGCAGCTTTTCCTGATAAGATTATGCAAAGGCTACTGGCTGCATGGTAATTTTTTTTTGGTCAGGCTTGTTATGAAAAGTCTGTAAAGGTATATTTCTTTAATTTGCTGTGTTTTGACTAAGCATCCAATACCAGTATTGATTCCAAAATTGATCTTTTCACTGATAAAGGATTTGAAGCTGGAGATTCCATATCTCATTAGCCTTCTGCCTCTTTGTTTGTTGTGCTTACAGTCTGCTGGCACATGTCTTTTGTTGCTGCTGAAGTATGACTATAAGTCTCATGAAGAAAGCTTTTATAATTCCTTTTATCTCTGGAATTCCCAGTTCCAGTAAATTGAATTGGGCTTTGGGTGTAGTTTTCCTCTCCTACTCTAAAATGCCTCCAAGTTTAAAATATTAGGCTTCTGATTTCATTTAATTTGGATTTCTCTCCAAAATTAATATGAAGTTTTAGAGAGGAAGAGTTTCCATATTAAAATTAATTATAGCATTTTCCTGCTAAACAATGTTTTTTAAAAAATAAATGCAAAACCCAACAAACCAAAATCATGAGCACAAAAGTTTCCCTTCTTTAATTGAGGGTTGTTTGTCTTGTCTTCAGCTATAAGCTTCTATACTTTCGTTTCATGACTTACTTGGGTCTTGAAATATACTGAAGCAATGTCTGTAGTTGTAATGCCTAAACCTTTTAGCTGAATAGAGTACCAGGAGCTGGATACAGTTCAGGAAGCTGAAAAACAGATGGTTTACTCTAGGTACCTTTCACACTGATTTCCATTAAGAACAGTGTTCTGTGAGCTGTTTGCCCTCCTGGAGATGCTTTTCTTCCGGGGGGATGGCATGTTACAAGTGAAGTTCAGATACAAGTTATTGAAGGCAGAATTTTGTCATCAGCAAAGCCTGGGTCCCAAGACTAGTTTTAAAGAAGTATTTTTGAATCTAGTCAGCATTTAAAAAAATTGCTTCCATGGTCACATACACCCCACTATATCTTCTTCTGTTTCAAGACAACTCTCAGACATTGAACTCTGGTTGTTGGCAACTATTTGGTTAGTTAAGAAACAATATATTGGAGGCTCAGATTGCTTGAATATACTGCCAGCTTTGCAAAACCGATGCTAGCCTGATAAGTTTCTCCAGTTTTGTCTGAATCTAGCTATCTGAACAAGAAATTTTAAAATGCTGTGTATTCAGGCATCTCAAATTTGATAAAATTATTACTATTAATACTAAAATTGTTGTTATTGACAGTAATATTTAGTTCATCATAACTGTGAACAAAATAAAGCCGAGTTTGGTATGGCTTTTTTTTCTTTTTCTAAGGCAGAGAACTCCTGCCCAACTTGAGAGTCTTTCTCAAAGACACTGTGAATGTTCCTCAGTCTTACCACGAAAGTGAAAGATTATTTTCTGTCTAGTGGGGAGAACACTTTCAGCTTGTATCACCAGCTTTGGAAGCCTCCTGGCTTAAGAGAATTGCCATAAGCATATTAGAAATATAATTCTCGTTTCTGCAGTGTGCACATGTGTAAACTATTCAAACTGCATGAGGCTTGTTTGTTGATTCTTGTCCTTTAAAATGAGGTGGTTATTGCAGATCTGGTGAATTCTGTGCTTAGAGATAAAGGCATTGTTCCACTACAGAGATCACCCAAGGTCTGTCACAGCCGCTGGCCTTCCCTCTGCTGCAAAGGCTTTTCTTGTATCTAGAAACAATTTTCATAAAATACACGCATCCCTTAGCTCCTATTTATATTAAATAAGAAGATGGAGGATGGCTCTCAGCCTACTTTGAAGTATCAGTAGATTTTTCAACTCTTCTAGACTTTGAATACTTGAGATTCAGGCCTTCATTTCCCTATCAGTGCTGCCTTTTATAATTGTGGTAGTAGGAACAGTATGTGTATGCAATGGAAGCATTTCCTTGTTCAGAATATGTTTCTTAGGGACTATCCACGATGTGGAATGAAACTTTTCAGTTGTTAGCATGTCTATACCTTCATTTATCTCAGTTATTAGCCAAGTGTGTCCAGCTATGTAGTCATAGCATGATGTGAATATAAAAGGTTGAATAATTTTCTCATCAGTAATAAAAAACCTGTTTCCTGGAGTGATTAGGTGTATGTCTTAACCCCCAGACATGTGATCCTAAGGAAACCCTTTTAGTTTGCTCACTAGATATATTTGAGATTACAGCTGTATTTTACAGTACCATCATGCTGAAACAGTTTAAAGTAGTTACAGTGATGTCTTATTTATTTTAAAGAAATGCTTGTCTTATCAGAGAGATTTGTTGTCTAGTGGCAGCCCAAATAGAAACCCCCACACTGTCGTTTCTCTTAAAATACCATGCTTGCAGATGCTTAAAGGGAGGCTTTTCCATCCTGTACTCTACCATTACTGCAGTAGCCTGTTGCAATGGCTTTGTTGTTTTGAGAGGGATAAAGGTACAGCAAACACTTTGCCCTCTTAGTATTCCCTGTGCTTCTGGGCAAGAAATCAGAAACCTTCATTTCAGTGTAGGATATAAATGTCAAGTATTCAGCACAAGAACAAAATGAAGTGAGGGTAAAAGTCAGACAGCAGTACCATGTTAGTCATTCTATGTTTTAGCTATATTTAGCTATTCCTTCTATTTATTTCAGACACTTTCTTTGAAAGGAAAACAAAATTCACTTGACTTCTTCAGCGGTAGGTAAGACTTTACTGCAGGGCAAATGGTTAACTGGTCAAACCTTGTGAAAACAGTGCACTGTGTTGGTGAAACAGGTGTTTGCCTTTTTGGCTGGTGAGTGGGCTGAGTGCTGTGCCACACAGCGGGTGCAGCTAGAGAGTGCTGTGGTTAGGCAGTGTACGTGGCCCAGAGAGGAGTCTTGTCTGGTAGCTGTGAACGCTGTGTGCCTGGAAGGACACTGCATCTGCAATTTTCTAACTACTTCTAGACTTTTCCTCTGAATACAAGAGCTCAGATGCAGGTGGGAGTGTGAATTGGTTTTCCTGAACTGTCTGACAGTGCTGTCTCACTGTTACAGATGGGCAGCGACAGGAATGCCTGTTAAGACCTTCTAATGCTGCTGCAGTCTCCTCCAGTGAGGAAAGGAGGTCACAGCGTGCACAGGGCAGCGCTGCTGTGAGCTCAGCCTATCCACATGCTGTTCCTGAAATCTGTTTCAAGTCTCATTAGTGAGGAGTGCTCACTGTAGCCCCTGTCTGCAGGTAGTGTGGTCTGGCCCTCCTGTGCCACAGTGGGAGCACTGAATGCTGGTTCGCTGACAGTCCTTTCACAGGATCCATGGATAACCATTTAATGCATGAAAATAGTGTAATTTTTGCTGGAAGTTTTTCTGCTGTATTTCTTCCTGCTCCCTCTATCATCTATGAATGCTGTTCTTTGACAATTTGATGGACTACATTTGATGGACACCTTGAAGTGCTCCGACTTTGGTTCTAATTCCAGATGTAATTTTCTATGCTTTCATTTTTCTCCTCTGAAGTTAAGTGTGGCACTGCTCCTTTCTGCTTTCACAGAACATTATGAAA
The DNA here is from genome assembly GCA_013399455.1 of Anthoscopus minutus. Taxonomy (NCBI): domain Eukaryota; kingdom Metazoa; phylum Chordata; class Aves; order Passeriformes; family Paridae; genus Anthoscopus; species Anthoscopus minutus. The sequence goes on from VWYI01021648.1 coordinate 42,905, forward strand.
TCCCCCAGTGAAGTCCATTTTCAAAGGGATGTGGATGTGTTGTGTTGTTTCCTGTGGGTGGATCCTGTAGGTAAAAAGTTTCCATGGAAACGATTAGCCCTTATGCTTTTACTGTTCCTACATAATCATGAAGGTTCTGTGCATATGCTACAGTTTTGGATCAGCCCATTTCTTACGTGGAGAATCCGTGATTTTTGCCATTTTAAGCTTTGTTTAAAATGCAAATGTTAATCACTTATCTCTTGTGCATGTGTTGAGTGTGGTTGAGAATTTGGACTAGTTTACTGTCCATTTAAAATTTCTGAATATTAACTCATAAGAACTAAAATCATAAATTATAAAAAATTGGAAGACTAATAGTAGAGTTTGATGTCTTTTAATTGTTTGAGTGTTTGGGGATTTTTTTTATTCAGCAATACAGTCTTTATTTTCTGTGATTTATATGTTCATAAATCATGTTACTGCTCTTCTGTGTCTTTAGCAGATAGGTAGAAGGGCAGCTTAACATTTTTGTAAGTTATTTCAAGATTCTGGTATTCCAATCAGGCTCACAGTCTATATTTCTGATAACATAGAACACTCAGTAGACTGGTCATGATAGTGCTGTCAAACCAAATGTGCAAGGAGTTAAAAAGAATCACCTTTTAAAAAGATGGTGAACTGAAAGATCATCATTCAGAATTGCCTGCTTCAAAGCCTTTCAAACTAAAGAAGTCAAACCATTCTGAATAGGTTTTGAATATTTTCACAGACTGTGTTATCAAGCTTTTTCTTTGCAATCTTAAATGCAAGGCAATGGCTTGTAAGAGGAATTTGGTATTCTTGCTTAATAATACAACTCTATGAATGTGCATTGCTTTTTTTTACTTTCAGAGGTTTTATGGTTTCAGCATCTGCCACCAGCTAACCTGGACAGAAGATTTTGAGTTCATTTAAGGTCTTTATATAGAACTCTCTACATTTGAACTGCTACAGTCCAGATGTTTTAGGAGAAATATGACAGAATCAGTTTTCTTTCTGAAGCCAGTGTAACCTTTATTGTCAAACAGCTAAGCTTAAACAAATAGATTATGGCATTACTGGGAATAGCTACTCTGCTGGCACATTTCACAATGCTGCCATAACACAAGTGACCAACCTGTCCTTTAAAACTTTGAGGTATCACTGTTGTGTCAGTTATAAAAGAAGTGGTTAGCCTCCAGCATTTTGCTAAACTCAATTTATCCTGAATTAGGGGGAAATGTAAACATCTGATGCTTGGATTGTTGATTCATATAATGTTTTTTGCTAAAATGATTAGCCCAATTAATATAGATGTCTCTGTATGGTAACCTAATGTACAGATGAGTGCAGGTAAAGTGTGTCTGACTGATGTTAAACTAAGTTCTTCAATGTGACATCTGTTTTGTTGTTTCTTTTTTCTTTTGGAAGCTCTACATTAAGACTTGATACATTCCCATGTGCAGAGGCATATTCTGTTTGCCATTCACTTTCTGACAGAATATTGTTCAGCACTGAGTAGAATCAGAAGGGTGGAAGATTTAAGATACAAATGCTGTACGTCTACTACTTGTGAAGTATTACTCTTAAAAATAAAAACAACCAAACCCTGATGATGTTCTAGCTCTTCTATCAAGTGATTTGTCAAAGTAGACCTAGCCTTGAAATCAAATATTTTGACTGCAAAATAGGTTTTATGTCTCCTTACATTACTGATAATGAAAATTTTGATGACACTGAAAATAATAATGTAATATTATGTGTCACATAAGCTTAAGTGGCATTATAAGACATATAACATGTCTGAGTTCTCATGTCTGCAGTGAAAATGCCCAATTTTAAAATTGGAATAAAATTCCCAATTTTATGCTACTTCAGTTTAATGAGAGAAAAACTAAACACTTTTTGGTCTTGACTCTGCCTAAATTGGTGCTAAGGTACTTAATGGTGAACTACCACTTCGGATGTAGTTTGTAGAAACAGATTGACTTACTGACCTTCCCATGGTGAGAAAGAAAAAAACAACTTCTATCATTATTTGTCTGTATGTTTTCTTCCATTATTTGCTTTGCATGTTGGTCATTGTGCTGGGGGCTTCTCAGTTGTTAGTTGTGCTGTATTTTATGGCTTAGGTTGGCTTCTGAAGCTGTGTTCAATGTATTTTCTGAATAATTAGCCATTTTTTAAGCAAAGATTTTTTTGGGTAGTGTGCTGTTTGGGTTTTTTTTTTGTTTGCTTGTTTTGGTTCATTTGGTTTTTGGTTTTGTTTTTTTTCACATGATGGGCTTTGACTGTTTTCATCATCAGTACCTTTGCTTTATCTAATGGGCTAGATTATTTCTGCTTATTGAGTACTGTATGGAGGAGTCATTTTGGTTAAAAAAATGGTTCTATAAGGAATGTTAAATCTATTCTATGCCAAGGGTTCTACACTAGTGTATGGGCTCTTTTTCTGTCCCTTCCAGCAATTTGTAGAGTGTTGTTTTTCATGGAAGTTCCAAAGGGGGTTTTTTATGCCTCATGCAGCTACCTGCAATATAATTTCTCTAAAATTGTAACAAATTGAGGCCATCAGATATGGGCTAAAAGCACCTCTAATATAATCATGAGAAGTATTTACTTGTGACTAGCAGAGAATCAAGTTTTGAAAAACTTGAACTTTGGGCAAAGACTTGCCCAAATTTACTCCTTTTTTAATGAAAAGGGCTGGGTTTGGAAAACAAGGAGGAAGGGTGGCAGTTTCAGGGTAAAGAACACATTTTATGCACAAAGCAGCAGGGAACCTTTAGCAGGTGTCCTCATAAAGTCAGTTACATTTGGTATAATGTTAGGGCTACCAAAAACTACATTATAAAACATTGGCCTTCACTTCTGCACCTGAAAATCCATGTCTGAACAGCAATTATTTGTCATGCATGTAAAATTGAGGCTATAAAAACAGCAGATTGTGTCACTAGGAAAATCAGTTCTAAACACTTTGCACACTGAGTAGATGCTCCATAAAATTTATCTTACACAAAGGGAAGTAAATGCATGGGCTGTAAAGAAGTGTGCAGCAGAAATGCCTACTGTGATTTTGTGAATTATTTTTTTTTCCTGTGTAAGAACTAAAGGTTCAAAGGAAAAAAGCTATCAAAAAATCCCTACTTTGCAGAGCTGAGCAGCTGGTAGAAGGTGCCTCCTGACAAAGCCAGCCACACTGATCCTTTTATTGCTATGAATTTGTACAACTTTCGTGACTGTTGGAGAGCAACAGTCTGCAACTGGAAGATGCCAGGTGTATGTGCCTGCAAGTCTCCAGGGTCTGACTTCTGTGTGCACAAGTCTGGCATGCATCAGAGAACATAGTAGTTCTCTGACATAATTACTTTTCCCCAGTGTAAAGGGCATCTGAAGCTATTTCTGTAATTACATTTAAACTTTTTGGGGGTTTTGTTTGTTTTAATAGGAAACTTTCTTGAAGAAAGACTGAAATTATGCATAAAAGATGAAGCAATAAATCATTAAATAATTAAAGATAGATTGAGAACTCCCATTTCAAACAGAAAAAAATATTGAAGCTCGTGATCAAGCATTTAGAATATCTGTATTACTTTTACCTATTGTATGTGGAATTGATGAGTGGGAAATTGTATTCATATATTTCTCAACATCAATAATTAATCTCTGTGCATTCTCCTTAAGTACTGTTCATGACTGCATAAAGTCAATACCTCTCTTCCTATATGACATTTAGAAATGAAGCCTAATGATACCTATTGTGTTCTTAGCTTTCAGATTTGGAGTAGTTATTAAATGCAGAGCTGTATTACAGCATGAGGTGTTTTCAGTTAAAGCTAAATACCACTTAATCAGTGTCAGATATGTTTTAATTTGCACAACTTTAAATAAGAAACATACTATTTTAATTTAATAAAGAAACATAAAGATTGTAATATTTGATTGTCCAGTAGTTCCCACCTCTCAGTAATATATTTAAAATGTGGTGATGGTAAAATGTATTTAACCTGAGTGATTTTTGAAGTACATGTTATTGCATTTTGAGGTCCCCCAGAGTGCCAATTCAGTTGTTATTTCTTAGCAATATTATTGTGGATTTAATGTGGGCAAGTTCTGCACATAAAATAGAATCTTCTAGAGGAAAAAAAAAAAAGTGTTTTTTCAAGGGAATATAGGTTGGTACGTGCAAGAACAGGAGTGTAGCATGGCATAGAAATATTTGGTAAAAAAAATAAACTAAACTGCAAACCAGAGTGGTAGAGTGGGTTGACAGCAATTTCTGTTGAAAGATTTCTTTTCTATGAAATTGGCAGGTCCTGTAAGGACGCACACACAGACCAAGTCTCCTGCCCCTCTGGCCCAGCTGAGTGGCACCATAGGCTGGGGACACAGGGCAGTTGCTCCAAAGGGTCCATGTGCTCAGTCCTAGTTTGCAGCTGGCTTTTTTGAGTAGCCAGCTGTTCCACATCAGGCTCAGCCTTCTGCATGGTTTGTGGCACCCACAGAGGGCTTCTCACTGACAGGCAGCTTTCTCCACTTTTTATTGGCTCCTAATAGAGGTGCTCAGATTAGGATGCCAGTTGCTTCATTGTTGTGTGGCCCCTAGCTAATCTCTTTGATTTTCCCCAGGCATCCGAGGGCAATTCGTAGTTGTTTCCTAGGTTACTGTGACTCTCCAGCTTCTCACCATGAAGACATTAAAACAAGATCAAGTTGTATGACTGCTTTCTTTTCTTTCCCTTCATAGCTGGGAAACAATATAGACCCTCTCATTTGACAGAGATTTGGGTCAACCTTCCCCATGCCATTTATGTGTGTTATCAGGGATGATGATATCTGTTTTTTAAATTGTTATCTAATTGGTGGGCATCCCTATGGTTCAGACCCTTTGTTATCTGAGTGACGCCTTCAAGTAAGCTTCAGCCCATGACACACTCAGATATGTGTGTATGTACAAGTGTTTTTTCAGGAAGCTTGCTAAGATAACAAATTGGCAGTTTGTTATCTTTTGGCATTTGGCGTTAACAATTGGCATTCATAGTTAATGTTTAACACGTTTTATTTTGGAGGTGTTTTTTCTTGCTAAAAGTCTTGCTGAACTTTAACTCTTTGGCCCAAATGCTCTGTGCTGTCTCTCAGTTGAAAAGCTTTAGAAGAGATGGTACAGGTATGTCCCTGAATAAAACTAGGAATATTACTTGCTTTGATCATGTTAAAGATTTAAAATGAAAACGTAATTGAAGTTCCTAGTTTTTGCTTACCTTTTGTTGATAGTATTTGCTAAGTAAACCTGCTGAAACAACAACAAGATTACTGCAGTGAAAAAAAGTTACTTTTTTCCTCTCTGAAAGTATTAATTTAAAAAAACCCACCTTTCAGAATACCTTAAGAATACACTCTAAGTATGGCTTAACTTTTGGTTTTTTAGTTTCATCATACAGGGACAAAAAATTTAATTCTGAAATTAATTATAATGTGACTTTTCTTGTGATTTCGAGTTTCCTAAATAGGAATTTACATAGTAAACAGCTTAAGCTGTATTTTCTTGACTTTTTTTTCAGTATGGCTCCTGCAACTTCTGACATTATTTATCTTTTAGATTCTTTTGTCTAACATTCAAATTTGGTAGCTGTCTTTTTGCCATAATTTAACACTGAAATAAGTTGTGTTTGACATGTAGTGACTGACAGTTGTTAAGATAATACTGTTTAAATTGTTGCATGAGCTACAAACTCTTGAGTAATTTATGTGCTATCCCTTTACTTCCCTTCCATTTAATTGTAATAAGTCATGTACCAAAATTTGGTCTGTCTTTAAAGTTTGTCTCTTCAGTTCCTGGTTTAATTTCAGTATATTGGCTGTTCTGATAGGGCAGATAATGCTGTTAAGTCAAAATGGTGATACTGTGTGAAGTATATTATTACTGGTTAATAAAGCAACACCCATCTACCTGTAACTGGTTTATGGATAGATGTTACTTGCATAAGTTTCCTGACATAGGTCTCCCACTTGAAGTGCTCTTAGACCCAACTGTAGTTTCACAGCTTTTGTTTCTACAGTGAGGCCCTTCATTTTCTGTTTGTCTAACCAAACAGCACAAGAGCATTAGTTTAACTGAATTTTGAGGGTTGGTATTTCAAATTTCATTTGGGAGATATAAAAGATATTGTACTAGCATAAATTGTATCTGATTCCCCTATCCTTTCTCTCCTTTCTTCTGTTAGAAGGGGCTGTATCAGAAGGCTAAAAACCAGCTAACATTTGCTGTTAACCACATTTTCTTTTTTTTCCTTAGTAAAATCAGATGAAGATGTAGTCAATCATTCCCATTAAAATTCCAAGTGAGCAGATCATTGCACAGGTTTTGTTTTTGCTTCAACAGACACCCTGTTATTTTACACAAAAGTGTACAGTGTTTTATATTCCTGGGTAGTCATTTGGAAATACTGTATGAGTTTTAAATTTGTTTCAGTATCAGTAGTTGTAAAACTCCCGTCTTGCTCTCCACAGTTTGTTGTTCAAAGACTTTCAACATCATCTGCTTCCAAAATGCAAAAGACCATGATAACATTTAAGAGTGAGCAATAAAAATATAGTTGGACAAGTAAACCAGCAAAATTTACAGCCCTAATAAACCACAACACATTTGAGAGGCTGATACTGATTTTTATTGTCTTGCAGTCTTGCACTAGAAATGTAATACTGTAACCCTTACAGCAGTTCCTTACTATGAATCAGAATTTCAATAAATGAAGACAGAATACAGTTTTGGTAGTTTGGAGTGCCTTTGAATATTATTTGTTAAATACAAAACTGATAGTTCTCTAGAAAGTTTTAAGTCTTTAAACTAGACAGTAGTAAACTTTCTGCTCATCCTAGATCTCTGCACAGTAAGTATAGATTCTGAGGTGCCTTGAGTACTTTTTCCATATATCCAGTAACAAATATGATAATCATCCTACAAATATTTTCACTGTATTCCTTTATTCATAATAATTTTTCATACCCACAGTGATACAAAGATAAATATAAATAGGTCTTGTGCATAAACAGATAAAAATTGATGAATAATGAGGGAAAAGCAGTGCTACAACAATAAAAGAAAAAGTGGATCCATTACTGCAGGCCAATTTTACAATTTTATATATCTTCATTTTAGACAGATCTGTTGTTTCTTCTTATATGTGGCTGTGTATTTCTATGAAGACAATCCAAAGTCTTTATACTAAGCAGAGGCTTAGTGAATTTGTTGCTTGTACCTGTTCCTTATAAGGATTTTTATTTTCTATTAAAAATTCAAATGCTCTTTTGCATGAAGGTGTAAGTCAAGCCACATTACTAAAACATTCTGTTAGTTACTTACTGTCTTAATTAAAAAGATTAAAACCGTACAAGCTCACTGTTTGTTAAAATAGTGTGTTTCAGCTGAGAAAAGTAATGGTTTCAAGTTCAAGAATATTATGTTCCTTCACAAAAGGTTGAAGTCCTGTTATGAAGTGATTTTTAAAAAAGGTGTATCATAATAAGCTATTTGGAAAAGTGGTGAATGCTAAAACAATTTACAAGATTACTTTCTTTCCCCCTACACATAAAGGAGTAAGTTTATTGATCAACATCTTTGGGAATCAGTGGCAGTAAGAATGCCTTCATTCCACTGTTTATCAACAGCATGATTTTAGTGAAGCATATTAAGGGAATCTTCAGTAACTCCTGAAGTATCAGTGTAAGCAATCAGCAGAAATTTCTTAATTTTTGTTGTTGCTGCTGTTTGGGTTTAGTTAGTTTCATTCTCAGTTAGTAGCTTTAATACACAGTAATTTCTTTTCTCATTAATATCTCATCTTCAGTAAATACTAATTAAAACATAGCAATTGCTATGTTACTGTTACATTAAATATAGCAAGTATGACAGATTTTTGTTAACAGCTTTGTTATTGTGCATTGAGCATCCCTGCTTATAAAGTGCACTTCTACCCATGATTCATCCTTCATGGGACTGTACTCATTATTCATTGTTGCTTCTAGTGTACCCGTGAAAGCAGCTCACTTTTTATGCTCCAAATGAAGCGTATGGCTGTTTATGATGGTGTGAACATGGAGTCAACATGAAATGAAGTAACAGAAAAGAAAACTGCTTGCCCAACCAACACAGAATACAGCTTCTGCAGCCTCACCAGGATCACCAAAGTCCAGACTTGGAAAATCTGAAATTTGGGCCAGAGTTGTGACAGTTATTTTTACCACCTTTACATGCAGAGTGTGATGTGATCCCAAAATCTAGACCCAAATTAAGGTAATATAAAAACACAAAAATAAGAGGAGTAAATAGGACCTGCAGTACTGAGGATGAAAGGGTGTAGTTTGAATATGCATTGCTAAGTTAAGTCACTGCGCCTAATTTCAGGAACTTATGAGGGTTGAGCCAAATACTTTGGTGCCAAAACACCTTTAAGTTCTGTGACAGGCATTTAGGTACTAAATCCCTTTCAAAATCTGAGGTTTTGTCATAGTGATAGTTATTTGGAGAAGCTTCTAATTATGTAAAGGCATGACTTACAGTTGTGTTTTCTTTCACTTTTATGACAGTAATGAACTGAACTCAGCAGACAAGTTCTCCAAGCCTAACAGTGATCAAGATATACTTTTCCTCATGTTTGTTAGAATTTAACAATAAGTGTGAACAGAGTGAATAATTAGGGAAAGAGTAATGCTTGAAAGGATGTAATGTTCTCCATTTCTAGGATATTCTGAAATACATTTGTCTCTTTGTTGAAGAAATAGTTAAGAATGTGGATTGTATATTAAAGGGATTTTTTTTATAAGCAGAAAAACCAGTGAGAATCTACTCTGATCGGTCTGTGGTAGTATATTTCCAAGAAACTAGATTAGATATAATTATCTTGGGAGGTTAGGCAACCCTCTTATCCCCATTAGTGTACTTACATAATATATGTTTTAATACCATCTCACAGTAAGACTACTGGTAAACCATAGGAGATATGCAGATTTCCAGTGTTACCTTTTCTTTCTCAAAGGCACAGAAGAGATATCAGTATTCCTGGAGATACAATTTTCTTTCTTGTCCTCTTTTTGATATAGCTTATTATGGGCATTTTTAATTTTCCAGCAAGCTTGGCCTTGGGTGTTTGTTTGTTCTAAAAGAAAGAAAAAGGTGATTGTGAACAGCTGAGTGTTTCTCCATTACTTGGAAGAGGGTTGTGCAACTGTCAATACCTGGTTGATTTGATGGTAGAAATCAGCAGTAGGAGCAGGAGATTCCTGATTTTATATGCTTTTTTTTTTGTTAGCGAGGGAAGGTGAACTGCTGTGCAAAACCTGATATGCCTGGGAGTGGTGCTGAATGTGTAACGTTCCATTCTAATTGTAAAATTTCTGTATGATGTTACCATTGTAATGGTATAAATACTGTTATTGATATAAACATATTAGTAAAAGATCCCATTAGGTTTTAGGATTCAACAAACTCCTCATTAACTCCTATAAGTACAGCTCCTATTAGTTGTTTAATAAAGAAAAAC
>VWYI01021649.1:0-44363 GCA_013399455.1 Anthoscopus minutus
CTTGCCCTGTTTGAAGACTGGGGCCATGACACTTGCTTTCTTCAGTCCTCAGGGACAAGTCTTCATCTCCACAACCTTTCAAAGATGATCGTAAGGAGCATTGCTGTGATGTCCATGAGCTGTCTCAGCACTTTGTGTACTATCAGGGCCCATGGACTTGTGTATGTTGAATTTGCCTAAGTATTCTCTAACCCAATCCTCCTTGACCAAGGAAAAGTTTTGCTTCTGACATTCCTTTACCCTGGACTCTTGGGTCAGAGGTTCATGAGGCCTGGTCTTGCCCATGAAGACCAAAAGTGGCTTTCGGTAACTCTGCCTTCCCTGCTTCTTCTTAGTTTTCCTTTTGTTACTGGTATATTTGAAGACGTTCTTTTTTTTGACATCCTTGTTCAGATGGGCATTGCCCTTTTCTCATTTCTACTAACTCTGATGAAATGACTTAATACTGTGCAAAAACCAGCAAGCTGGCATACTTCTGGCCTTCCCTGGGCCTGTGCTGGCAGAGCTGTGAGGCAAGTTGAGTGCCCTCAGGAAGGTTAGATTTAAGGTGACATTGGCACGAGTCACCTTGCATGGTAGGCACAAACTGTCAACGTACGTATGAAAAATGTATTTAGTATGTTTTTACTGGATAATACCTCAGGTTTCAGTTTGGTGAACTAATGTTTTTATAAAGCTAAGATGGACTCCGGTTGTAAGTACACAATCAAAGGAGAGAAAATCCTGGGATGAGAGTTCAAAGTAACATGCCTAGAAAAGGTCTATTTTCATGTTGTAATAAAATCAATAATATAACTATTAATATTAGTATATAAATAATAACTTCCTGACAGCTGACTATTCACAGGAGCTAAAGGGAGAATATGTACCATAGAGTGGTTTTTAGTGAGTATCTGTGTAGGAGATAGATACTAATGTAAATTTCAGATTGAAAAGTGTGTGAAGCAAATTAATCACCTTTGAATATTTGGTCTTTAGGAGGTAATTTTAGGTATTGTTGCAATACTTTCAGGAAATTGGTGATAAGAAGGAGGTGTTAATAGTGAAATGGCTCTAGACTGCCATAGCTACTTGGGCACACAGGTCCTGCAAAAAATGTGGCAATGCTGTATTTTTGCTAGACCTTGTGAGTTTAATTGGCTCCAGTACAGGAAAAATTTGAAGACTATGTGCTGAGATGCGTAGAAAGGAATACATTTGAAATGGCTGTATTTCTGGCAGACACCATTAACTAATGTTCATGTAGTATTTAACATAAAAGTCAAGGCGCATGTGGAAAAGAAATGTGATTTCATTTACAAGAGAGATTATTCAGCCCATTAGGCCCTATAGCTGTGAAACGCTGATGGCTGCTATGCTTCCCTGTAGAGCACCTGAGTGCCGTCGGCGCTGCTTAGCAAAGCCTCTCCCACCTCCTGACATCAGGCACAACCCGTGGCAATATGACACTATCTCATTTATCTGACTATAGCATAATAGGAACCATTTCAGCTATGAGCAGAGCTGGAACTGAGAGGGCTGGGGAAGGCATCATGTGTCTGTTCAGGTCCTTTTCTTGAGTGCAGCAACCTGTGAGAGGTTTTAGGTGCCCTGGGGATTCTTCTTGTTTAAGTGTGCACTAACAAGGCATGCAGAGGAGGGTTGGAATCAGTAGGAAAAGTGACTGGCTACCCTTCATCTTGTTTTTGCAGGCTTTTCATTTAACTGAAAATGTATTTGTTAATTTAGTCTTAATTTTGAGGCAGACTTGTGGTTGAATAATTCCTCTGCAACTATTTGCAGTTCAGCAGAAGTGCTGGTTTTAGTAGGTGAGAATCTGACTTTTAGATATTTGAATAAATAAAATTTGCTTTCTTTTGGGTGCTTAAATTTTCAGTCTGTCAGGTTTAACCACCTGTTTAGGAGATAAATGACTCACTGACTCACTGACTTTTGTTCATTCATTTTCAGAGGTTCCTGCCTTTACCTCAGTGGTGCAAGACCTAGAAAGGAGTTGCTTGGTCCTGGAGCTCAGGCCATCCTGTAGTTTCATCTGGCTCCATTCTCAAGGTGTGCACAGCTCTCTGATTTAAATAAATCTGTCTAGTCATTTAGTGCAGAAGAAACTTACATTCAAATAAGTTGATGCCTGAAGCCTCAGCACTAAAAAATGAATCCCTGCTTAGTAATTTTTTCCATATCATGATATCTTAAACTCTTATCAGAGACTTGGTTCTGGCAGATTGCTGATACACACATCCTTGGTCCAGTTTGCTGTTACCTGATAATGACAGTGGAAGTAATAAGCAATGAACCAGGACTATAGCTTGTGGGCTTTTTGGAGCATTTGAAAATGAAACTGGCCAAGCTCTGTCAAACTGTTCATGGCGCAGCAACTCCAGAGTGAGAGGGGACACTCCTGAGGGATGAAAGATCTGAATATTAGGATTCTCAGTAATACTCAGGGGAGGAGTGCTTTATATTAAACAAGCAAATGTGCAACTGCTCATGTGAGTAGGATGCGCTTGAATGCCATTCCATATGCTTTTATTATGATCAAGTCTTACATAAAAAGAAAAAAGCACAAAGGAACTTTTACTGTATTGTGATAATATGGATTTGCTCATATATAGAGATACAGTAAAGCAAGTATTTGAAGATCAAGCTGTCCCCAACAGAGGCTCATTGTGAGAAAATCTGAGCTGTCTTTTTCTCTAACTGCTTAAGGGCAGACTGGAGAGAGAAAGAGAAAATAGTGTACTATAAAGTTACTGATTACTTTTCAATGCCTGCAGTACTGGTGACAAAAATGTACTACTGTATAGAGAAAAATTCACGTATTCCTGCTCTGAAGAGTATATTAAATCTCAGTGGAGATTCAGGGTTTTCAGTATTTAGGACTTTCAACATTATATATAACACAGCAAAGGATAAAAAATTAAGAGATGAAACAGAATGGAAAAACTTTCATTGTAAAATAAAAACATTTAAAATACATATGAAATCACAGAAAAGCAGAATGGGGAGAGACTGACTGAGTTACTGACTTCACTCCCTCTCCCAAGTTAAGGCCTGCTATTCTTATGTCGCTCCTGGTAAGACTTGCCTCAGTTGTTCTTAAAACATCATCAGTGTGTCCAGGCCACCAGTACCAGTGTTTGCTGTCATCCAGGGGATGTCCTTAATCTGCAACATGGGTTTGAATCCTTGTTGGTAAAATCTAAAGCTATTACTTCTTCATTTATTCAATATGAAGAAGAGAGAAAATCTGTCTCTTGTTTCCAGTCATTTTCATCTTATCTTTAGTCTCAGATAGAACATATAAAAACATACATTTTTTTTTTCCCCCCTCTGAACTGCCTCTGGTAGGTTCAGGTTATTTTCTGAAGCATGACCCCCAAGACTGGACACCACTAGTCCTGTGAAGGCTGTATAGAGAGGTGCCGATGATACTCCTACTTTAAGCAGGAATGTTTAAAAACAGTTCAAGTTACTCAGCATACCTTAAGTATGCTCAAAATAGATGGAACCAAGGTCCAAAATAGTTTGTTAAAGATAGCTAGGGCCAGAACACAGTGAATGGTGCGATTTTGTAAGGACTGAAAAGCAGTTTTGGCCTGTTGAGTCTTGTTCCTTGCCTGGATTAAGAATTTAGTAATTTAGTTGTTTTTAAAAGTTTGAGATTACTTTATAAATACTCATACCAGGTAATATTTTTCTTCCAAGCTGTTTACTGGAAGTCTTATCTGACTATCAATGCCTGTTTTTTGTTTAAGGTAGCCTGGATTACTGTGTTAATTGAACTCCCCTTCAGACAGGGCAGGGTGTGGGGCAGATGAAGCAACCTGTGCTGAAAGCTAGTTGGAGCACTTGTCACAAGTGTTGAAGTGTGCCGAGGCTGTTCCTTGTGGCTCCATGCTGAAACTGTTGGGTGAATGAGACTGCGCTACACTGGTGCTGTAGCACCCAGCAGGGCAAAAGAGAGACACTGCCACACAAAACTTCTGGGGTTTTAGAAATACGGTGTCAGCCCACCTCTCAGTGATCATGTAACACATTGCACAGGTACTCATCAGCACATTTAATGCCATTTTAGAGCCAATGACCTTCAAAATGACCTGTGTAGAGTCACAGAAGACACACTGCATACTGTGAGCCTCACCACTGTCTTACTGTGCTATGGTGATCAAAATAACAGTATGGGACAGAGGGTTAATGGCAAAACACAGTAGAACCATTGAAATAAAGGAACCTTCATGTTGCTCCAAATTGTTCATGGCAACTTTCTTACATACTGGAAAAAGCAACCTTGTGGCATGTAACAGTTTGGTTTTGCTAGCTGTGAGAAAGCACTCAGCTCCTTGGCATTTTGCTGAAAAACACATGGTTGGCATTTTGCTGAAAAACACATGTCAGTATCTCCTCTTAGCTCCTGATAAAAAAAAAATAAAGAGCATCTATGGCATATTTTCATGCAGTATATTGGCCTGGATGCCTCATAAATGGCAATGCTAACAGAATACTTGTGATTCCCTAGATCTTGTCATTTAAAATGTTTGTATGAAATCTCAGGGCAGCAAAATCCACTTTCTCCATTTGTAATCAAAAAACTATATTTCCATTTTTAATAAAGGAAGTATGTTCTCAATTATATTGCCCAGCTATGCTAAAAAAAGATAAATGTAAGTATTGCTTGTTCTACTGTGTTGTGTCATATTAGCTTAGTTTGTCATCCTCTGGTTCTAAATGTCCAAGGAAATCCTGGACAACATCCAAGTGTGACAACTCTATATACAGATGACTTGGTCACGTACTTCTATCTAGCTACAGCTGTATGTTTAGGGTATCAAATAGATGATGTGTACCTAATGAATAAGGTGCATGCAGATATATATAATTATTCAATCTGTGTATCATAAAGGAATACATGTGGGTCCTTTTTGGAGCCACATATGCCTGAGTGCATGCAAACATCCATGATATGTGTAAATATGGTGATAATTTTGTTGAAAGAAACCTTTAGTCATTTGACAGTCTCTGCAGTGCAGCAGTATGGTACATTAGGTATGTAAGAAAATGAAAACTGTCTTGTTTGAGAATGAATTTAATCTTCTGCAAAAAAATATAGTGCCCAGGCTTTCCAGAAGCTTAGGAAAGGTTTGTTCTTACCTTTGGAAGAGGAAGGCTAAAGTGAGGAACACAAGATAATGTGAAAGAATTAATCATGCTATCAATTTTCTCACAGCCTTTACATCAGAGGGTTGTGAATAACAACCTCTTTGACCATGCTTATACAGTTACCGTTCTATTTCATTTAGAACTAGGAGTTATGTTACTCTGGGGGAAAAAGAAACCAAAACAAGTGTGAAATATGTCTTCATAGGCCACAAAGAGTGAATGCCAAATCCCAGATGCAAGCCATTGAACATTAAAGTGGTTGCCAGTGTTTCAGGTGCTCATAACTGACCTACAAAAATAACACACTTTTTAGAAGGTGGTATGTACCTATTGTTTTAACATGACTTCTTAAATTAGTCTGAACTAAGCCTCAGTCTTACAGCAGTACTTTGGAAGATTCTGAGGTGTCTAATTTCAATGCAGAATTTCCTTTAAAAAAGCTTTCAGTCAAAAAATCTTCAGAGAGGAAATCTGTGTATAGGGTTTCTTTTTGTGTCCAAACAAAAACTCATCTATAACAAAGCTGTCTTTAAAGTTTATATTACCAGTTGTTACAGAGATTTTCTGTTACTTAGTTGAAAGCAAAAGATAGGTAAATATTAATTCCAGATCACAGATGCAAAATGTGAGCACTGTGTTTACTTTATTTGCATATTATAGTGCACCAGATTAGCTGCTGGGTCATGATTAGAGCCAAGAACCCTTTTCACTTCCATTTTCATGACATATTTAGAAAACAAACCACTCTATTCTGTAATTTAAAAAAAACTGTTTGTAATTTTTACCTAATATCAATGCTACTGACAAACGCTGAACATTATTTTCTATATGCATTTAATATATAACTTACAACATGATTTATTGCTAGGACTGGCATAAACATACATACCATTATGACATTCACAGAACTGGTGGTGTAAATTGCAGAAAAAACCTAATTTTCTTGTGTTTAATATGTTTTGGGGTTTTTTTTCTAGAGTCACTCTGAGGATTATTCAAAACCAAAAGCCTTGAGATTTTTCTGAGTTTTAAAAGAAAGGGGTACAGGGCTTATAATAAAGGAATGGGCTCCAAACTGGGAGCTCGAGATCCCTATTTTTTTAGCCTGTATTTTGTTCTGGCCTACTGAGATGTATTTTATTCTGATGTTAGAACAACTTTATACATTCATGCTGATAAAATGCTGCAAAGATTTGTGGCCAGTACTTTTACCAATACAAATTTTGATAATGCATGGCTGACACCTCAGCTTTAGCTCCAGAGGCTTAGTTTGCTTCTGAAATCAGTTCTGCTCTGTGTCAGGAATAACATGCTGCCATGGTGATAAACTGTGAGCTCCCCTTTATAAAATGTTAATAACTCTGCGTTCTGCCAAATTCATGCTCATCCACATGGTGCCAATTACAGTGAGGTGAAAACAGATATACAAAAACTTAAGGGTATAGTCTGTTTTTGTCCTCAGGCATGAATAATTTGAATGAACAAGAATGATCATTAATATAGTAAATTTCCTCTGCAGGTGCATCTTCATGTATAGAAAATACGCTCCAAATAAATTGGACTGTATGAAAATAGGATGGAAAAATGCAGAGCCTCCATTTACTTTTCCCAAAAGCATTTTCCATTATTTTTCATGTGGCTCATTTTCAATAAATGTATCATGACTGTGAAAAACACATGAAAAGCAAGTTTAGTGAGAGCGGAGTCCATCTAGCTTTGTGTGCTATAATGCATCTTTCTTACTAGATTGTCTAGTTAATTTTCAGCCTGCTATTGACAGAGGTATGGTTTCATAGCAAGGTTTTATGATCATATTATCCTTACTGAACTAGCAACTGAGTAAACAGGTCTTCCAGAAGGCCTGCCCCTACCACTCAATACTTGGCAGGCGGGTTGATTATTGAGAAATCTGGGGTAAAGGACTCTGTTCTTTGTAAGGCCCGGTCACATTGCCCCCGGAGCATATACGGCAGATATTTGTGTACTGGTTATTTCATGGTAAATAAAAAAGTAGGTAGATCTGTCTGCTCAGGACGCAGAAAGGAGGTCAAAATTTATATTGTCCAAATTAAGAAGTGGTTAAAAATCAACAACTTGTATTGCCACCTTCCAGGTATCTCTGTATGTACTTATGTCCCACGCCTAACTGGAAAATGAGATCAAGAGGCATACAGAAAGTCATGTGATTTTTTTTTTTTTTAAAAACAAGCTTTAAGTGAGTAGTTCTAGATTAGTCTTTTAAATCTCTAATTAAAACTTAAAATTTCTGGTTCTCTGTTATCTGTTCAAACTGTTGGACATTATCTCTCTGACATTAGATTTGGAAGAAAGGATGATATGCAGATGTAATATAAAAAGCTCTAATATTTCAAAATAGAAAAAATTAGGCCAACAGACTCTTTTATAGTAGTCACCCAATTAGTGATAAGATCTGTCACCCTATATAAAGAATTTGCACCCAGCCACAAAGAAATGTTATTCAGCCACACAAAGACTACATAGAGGTACCAAATCATTCTTCAGGGTTGTTTGACACCATGTAACAATTAAGGGCCAGCCCTTGGCAAAAAATTTTCAAGTGGATTAAGAACCAATAAATGTTTAATGATATTTTGAATAGTTTTTTAAGCTATTCTGTTCATGATGAGTTGACATGAGTACTGTGGATGTTTACTTGTCTTGCTCCTGCAGTAGATGAGGAAGGATAAGCAGTTAGTGCCAGTAGCCCTGTGACATAGCCTTCCGTCATTTTTCTGTGCTGTCTAAAATGTGCATGATATATCCAGAACTCTGCAGTAAAATGAATTCTACTGTAGAGGGAGTTTGCAATTCAACAAGTCCACCCTTCCAAAGTAAGGCAAAAGATTTCCCTTAATTAATTAATTAATTTTCAATGTTCTATCAGAAAACCCTTTGACACTATTAATTTAGCAAGTTTTCTACTTCCATGAGTATTTCTTGTGAATAAGGTGGCACTTATCTTGAAAATTAGAACATTATGAAGTTATTTTAGGCCAAAACACGCATCAAAATATTTTATTAAACTCCCATATCTAACAAAGTTTACATTTGTTTTGTACAGAGATTAAATATTATAGATATTTGGGTGATCCCATAGAGGTCACTTTAAAACTTGAGTTTTATTAGTATGTAGTGTTACACACATTCAAAGCCCTGTTTCAGTGTCAGTAATAAAGGAAGGAGAAAGCAGTACCCTTCTGTCCTCCATCACAAGTTTCTCATTTACAGTCATGCTCTCCTTCACAATGCAATCAGTAACACACATAAAATTACCATCACTGTGTGCATTTCCTTCTCATATTGAGTTTCCTTATCTGGGTATTTTCATTAGTGCATTTGTCCCAGTGCCCTCCTGTGTTTCTGCCCTCTTCCCCCATCATCGAGCACATCCAAAACACAAACATATTGGGATTTACCTTATAAATACTGATCCAACACTCTCCGTAGGACTGGCTGGAGTGTCATTACTTGGTTTTTGGAAGCTGTTCTGACTTTCAGAATAAAAAACAGAATCCTCCAAGGAGCTTCCTTTTTTCAGCATTTTAATGGTGCTAACTGCAGACTTAGGTAAGTTCAATTCTAGACCGATACTTGAAACCCACAGCCTTTCACTGCTGTAGGAAGTGCTGTCTTGGGGTGTTTCCAGCCCAAACTAGGTTTAAAAATCAGTTAATGAGTAACGTGGTATTGTGATGTCATAAGGGAGTTTTCTTTTTTATCTACAGCGCTTCAGAAGTTTACTTGAACACAAAGATCATCAAATCTAGGTGAATTGTGTCTTTGAAATTTCATTATAAATAACAGTAATTTACTTGGATGAATTGAGGAGTGTAATACAAGAACTCTGTTTCAAATGATATTTTGTTTTCAGGTTTGCACCTAAAACTGAAGCATGGTCTGTCATAAATCCTACTTTGTGAATTATCTACCTATCTTTAAATATCCAAGTTTGAAGAACATATTTGTGTATCTTTTAAGAAGTGACTACATCCACCTGTTGTTAACATGACAAAATTATTATTTATCTGGTGACAAATTGGTCCACATGTCTGCATGTAGCTGCTGTAAAAGTCAAAGCATTGCAGTTCACTTTAAATACAGGTAGTCTTTTAATTCTCAATGCACAGGAACCCAACTGAACAAAACCAGTTTTTCTAACCAGTTTTTCCAAAGGAATTGGCAAACATTAACCACAAATTTACATGTCTTTCTATTTGTTGAAGATTACTATAATGATTAGGTTAGTGAGTGGAATTATCAAAAATCTTTCTTTATATTGTAAATCCTCTTATAGTACTGATTTAGTACCGAAGGCATTTAGAAATTCTGTTAAACTTCATCTTATTAAATTTGACTTGCAAATTGATGAAGATTTGTCTATGAGACTGAACAAATATGTTTAATGGAGTACACTCTATCTGTTCTTAGTATCATAAATAGCTGGTGAAACAGTACAAATCCATTTGGACTGTTCACAGGTTTCATTTCTAAATGCAAAGACATCTAAGCAAACTGATGTCTTTTTCTGTTTTTTAATTTCACTTGTTTCTGGTTTCTTTGCATAACTAAATACCTAGAGGGTTTTTTTTTCTTTAATATAAAATCTGTTTGTGATCAGTCTTAAACAAATTGCAATGGAATCTATAAGTGTGAAAAAATAACTATTGAAATACAGGATTAGCACAATAGCTAAGAAAGTTAAAGATGAAACAGCTACTTCCTTGGAAGCAAAAATTCCAAATAAATGCAAGAAGATTTTTTTTAAAAAGGCAGAAAATGAATAAAATATATGCTTTTCATCATCCTAAAGTATCCCCTATGAAACCTGTACTTAAGGAGCTGTATTTATGTAACTTGGGTTCTGAATAAATGCCTCCTTGAGTCACTATGCTGTACATGTTTGGTTTCCTGCTATCTAGGCCATTTTGTTGCTCTGCACTTGATCCTGTGTGATCATAGGCTACAAACACATTGCTGCCTAACTAGGCAAAGTGTCTGTACTTTATTACTCTTCCATAAAACAAGTGGTATAACCTTCAACAAATGCAAAAGGTTTTTTCTTCCCTAGTCACAAGGAGAATTTGCCTTGACTCTATTGTAGGAAGTCTTTATTCTTTTCAAAGAAGGAAACATTCTTAAAACAGTTTAGAAAACTTAAGTGACATAGTGGGCTTGTAAATCATTAATATGATGTATTTATCTTTGTAAGCAATCTATTTGTACAGTAAAATGTAATGAAACTCCTTCATTAAAAGTCAGAATGGCAGCTGTGTTCTTTCTCTATGTTAAAGAGCAAGAGAGGGCAATTGAATTTTTCCCCAAATGAGTAATTGCTGGAACATTCTTAGCAAGGAAGAACTATGACATGATTCCTTCCTTCAATTTTATGCATTTTGCTGTTCTACCAAACAGTCAGGTTTTGCAGTTTCATACAGTGTACTGTGCCTGCTTCTAAACGACTGTTTTTCATCCTATACCATAATATTGTGTTAAGTGTATGCCTTCCAGCCTGCAATTATATTGCTACTTGCATATGCCTATACTGAAGTTTGCCATGCTAGTGCAATGCTAACCAGGTCAAGTACTAGGCTGGGGAGTTGAATACTCCTGCCTACACAGCTGATGTTACTGGGCTAGTTTAGTCAGCTCAGGCCTGCTTACATAGAGTCACAGAATCATTTAAATCAAGTCCATCCATAAACCTAACACTGCCAATTCCACCTCAAGAGCTTTGTTGCATTGATGTTATTGTTATGTGAAGAAAACCAGGTTTGTGTGACAGTGCCCTGAGACTCTCACTGCTCTTGCTTATTAAGAGGTCTTATCTGTCTTAAATGTTGCAGCAATAACTCCCTGAATTGGATGTATTTCTAGAGGTGGTAATGCTGTCACCTTATGCTCAAGAGATGATTTTCTCTCCATATTATCAGTCCCATGCAAACTGAGTTTACTGTTGATTTCTAGGGCTTCTGTACAACTGTGATCTTGGAGATTGTTTGAGGGCTGGAAAATAGTAGGTTGGTTGTAATTAGGAGGCCAGAAAGATTGACCTGATGGATGATAAGACATGAACTCACGCAATTTTTATTCCAAGTGGATCTAAGCTGTATTATCATCTTTGGGATTGCCCGATTTTGATGCAAAGATATGAAAATGTGTAGTTTATAACTACTGGGCATATTTAAAAGCAGTTGATAATGTATTTCTGATTCTTGGTATTCATGAATATTTTCAGGGGAAGTTTAGATACCTGTGGAAATGTCACTAGCAGAGATGTGGGGCAGATACAGAACTTAATTTTTGTAGCTTCTCACTTCAGACCTCTTAGCAGTAGTTAACAGACACCAGTATCTTTTCTCTTTCTGATGCGATGGATCAGGTGTGGGAAGAAGTTGATACTCCTGATGGTGTGGCTATCTGCTGTACATGGCCTTCTCCCCAGAGAATTGTTCTTCATGTTCTGAAGAGACAGGTAGCTCAGTGGCTTTTAAGCTTGAGTAATTTTTTTCTCTAACTTTTGCTGTCTCATACAATGCAAACACTTTTCCCCTTTATTTATTGAATTCCTCGTTCTTTAATTTACTTTTCTTGAACTCCATATTCATATTTGGCCAAGTATATCCTTATTTTTCTCAAATATGAAACTATGCCCTTTAATTCTGACCTTTGTCATTGACACTGTTATTGCTTATCTGCTAGACTGTATCTTGTGGAGTCTAGGACTGTTGCAATTATTTCTGATAGGCAAAGAGAGAAAAAATGTGGCTGATGTCATTGAACCTCATACCATTTAATATTCAGTCTGCAGTGGTTCTCAGTAAAAGATTAGAACTCATCTGGAAAAATGTATACCTCTTTTTGTTGTGGGTGGTTTTTTTTTTTTTTGGTAATTAAAATAATGTGAATGATTCCAGGAAAAGAAATGGTGGATTATTCTTGCTTTCTCAGTCCCTGGAGTATTTCTTCTGAAGACAGGGATACTCTGAAATATACTGACAATGCCAATCGTGTTACACACATTATAAGTCCTTATGTCTTTACTAAGTGGTCTCATATTATGGGATAGGAAGAAAAAAGTGGTGAAATCTGGGTATTCAGAGCAAGTGATTTGATTTATGTTGGGAAGACCTTTGTGCCTTGTGATAGGTGACTGCTAAGAAA
The DNA here is from genome assembly GCA_013399455.1 of Anthoscopus minutus. NCBI lineage: Eukaryota > Metazoa > Chordata > Aves > Passeriformes > Paridae > Anthoscopus > Anthoscopus minutus. Next base: position 12,340 of record VWYI01021649.1, read on the forward strand.
ATGCCTAAATATTGCAAGTTGAAGTGATGATACAGGGAGATGCTGTTAGACAGAGTATGTAAAGAGAGGTCAAGAAGTGTATTTTGAACAAAACATTCGATTTTATTACCATCTGGAATGTGGCTGAAGGTATACTAGTGACTTGAGATGGTAGTGAATGTTATTATGTACAATCTTATAAGAGTTTACGTCTTGCCTGGAGTGCAACTTACTAAGCTTCTTGGCCCCAGAAGCTTAGTAAGGAATCAATGAGTTGTTATTTTTTCAGTTTGTTCTGAGGCTCAGAATTACCGGCCTGTACATTGGACTGCCTAATTAGTCTGTTATGATCCCTAGAATTAATGGGGAGGTGAGGTTTTGCTTTGCAGGTTTAGCTCTCATCATTTTTGTTTTCTGTGGTATATACAGAAACAGCTTCTCTGATTAGGAACTGACGTTGTCCTTTGTGGTTAGGGTTGTCTTATTTTTGGTCCTGCTTGGACCAAATCTATTCAAAAATGAGTATTTTTTTTCTCTGAACTCTGAACATGTGAAAAGCACACTTTTCCACAAATAATTCCAGAAGGAAATATGGGTCACATGTTGGTCACTCTAAAATCAATTTGGACATTTTTAGGTAAATTTTAGATCTAGTTTCTGATACTCTGTTCCTTTTTCTGATCTTAGAATTCTTGGTTTTCCTCTTGAACTGGGATTTGATCTGTTCTACTGTGTGCTTGATTTGCAATAGTTAGATACACTTAGTTTGTATGTAGTGAGTTTTCAGTTGTGCCTGCTCCTGCTTGAACTTATACAAATGCTGTGCTGAGTATATGGGATGCTACAGGTAGAGATGCAGAATTGCTGTGCCTCTTCCTGTACTTCCTGGATGCTGCATGGGACCAGAACTCATGTACAGAATCACAGACAAATTTGTGGAGCAAGGGGACAGAAAACTGGTCAGGTAGAGTGAGAGTGATAGATGACGATGTAGCATAGAAGAATTATGCCTAGAGGTACACAAGAATGAAATGAATGTTGTAGTGTCCATATTTGTGGAAGCCAGTGGCTGTTTTGTTCTCCAGTAATCTTCTTGTTAGGACAACAAGATTAAAACTAAATTATGTATTTTTTCTTAAAACAATGTCCTTTCTTTTCCTCTGCATAGTGTTCACCTTTGTAGATGCTATTTTGGTTACCCCACTGTATGAACATTCAGTTCCCTTCTTTATCCTGGAATTCCCATATGCTCAACTTTTGGAGGTCCATATTTGTATGTGGAAGCCTCTACTTCCATGTAGGCAAAGCTTTTTTTAGAAACAAACCCTCACCCAATGAATTTGGAAGAAAGCCATTGGGGTGGAGAAGATAGTCTGATGTGGTGGTGTTATGAAAGGCAACTTTACCTTAGAGGATGAGACTTTGCAAAATTTTATTTTAACAGAAGGAAACACTTTAGTCTAAAAATTCAAGCCTTAATTCTTGAGCACCTGAAGCTGATAAGGAAATGTAAGACTAAAAGTGTCTGAGATAAAAAACCTGAGTTTGTTGCCCTATTTGAGAGACTTCTGTTTGTTATTAAGAAGAAAAAAAACTATTTCATCTAGTGACTGAAAGACAATTGCTATTAATAAACTCTAGATCTTTGGAGGATATGCTTTAATTATTAAATAAATTCAGATTTGTAAATGGCTGTGTTTCCCATTCTCTAAATGATATCTAGACTCTTGCTGTATTACCAGTCCACTAAAGAATGCAAATTGATTTATTCTTTTCAGTACTGTAGTACTAATACTAATATCTTTATTTACACAGCTGAATCTGATGAGTTTGTCCAGGTCATGTTTTCAAACTTTCAGTATTAATGATGAATAGTACTGTCAGACCTAGATCAAAATGTTGCTATGAGTAAAAAGTAACAATATTTTACCAAGCTGGTGGATACTGACATAAAAGGAAGAAATAAATTCAGTGGATAAATATTGGGAGGTTCTGCTTATCCACACCATTGTCATCTTTATGGTGAGCTAGCTGCCTCCTGGTTAGACCTCTGCTTTATTAAACATTTCATCTAGTAAATGAGATATTGGTATGTACCGTGTAAAATATTATTGCTGACTTGATAGTGACAACCCCCTCTCAAGAGATGAATGGCCAAAGCAAAGTGATAAAATAGAAAATTCCAGCAATGGAATTTCCAGCTAGAGTAGCAGCACCAAGAAGATGCATGAGACCATAATAATCTTGCAAAGTTGTATTGTTGTCAGCAAAGCAGCAACAAGTACAGCTTTATTAATATGTCCATATAGCAAATAATTAAAACAGGAATGGCGTTTGAGGCATTATAAAAAAACCCACCTAGTTAAATGGAAGGTTCTTCAGAATTCTGATCCAATCACTGTCAGATGGCCCTGTGCTGCAACACTGAACTTAATTTGCGGGTAGGAAGCATGGAAAACCGTCACTGGATAGAAACTTCCTACAGTAATCCTAAAGAGGATCTGAACAACTCAAGGATTTGGTTGCTTTAATTTTCTCAGGAAGTGATTAGACTAGCCCAGGGATAAAGTAAATAGAACCATGAAATTTAAGCACTTCAAACCTGTTTTTCTGTTCTTTATAAGGAAAGTGGTGTTTTCCTACTTTCATGTAGTCCCAAGCACAATCTGCCCCTAGTTATTTGTATGGTCCCTTCCTACATCTTACCATATATTTTTATTTAATGCAAACAATAAGGGTGAGAGATACAAGATCAATCTTATTTGATTATACAGTAGAGTGCTTCCTGAAAGTAAAGTCAAAATACATGTTTTGTTTTAAAAAAAGCTTTTTCCTTTTGAATGCTTTTTCAGAGGTAAATTTCTATCCCTGTTTACACAGACACAGTTTTAGCTACTGTCTTTCTCTGTGCAACTGTTGAAAGCAAAATACTTTTTGCCTGGGAATAATATGTAGAAGGAGCCTTGCCAGTGCCAAAGAACTGAAGCTTAGGTGCATTTATTTTCCCTTGAAGGTTTTCTATTTAGCATGATTTAAGGCCTCACATCCTTCCTGCATGAGGAGTACAGAATCGACATTGTTCAGAAACAAAATTCCTACTTGCAGCCTGAATATTGCTTTATTTGGTTTTGCTTTTTGTTTTTGCCCTGATTTGCTTAATTTCTTTCATTCCAAGTGATTTGTTTTTTATGCTTGTCCTGTGTAGAGCATTTTTTGAGTCATTTGCAAGTTGAGTGATTTCATCTGTTCTTTTTATCACAAGCACAGTTCCAGTACCACAGTTTAGTTCTTGTGACTGTGAAAGAAGACTGTCTATTCTGACCTCTGGCTCTACTTCTCTTCTAGTGTGAGAGAAAGCAGTGAATTACCTGAACTGAGGGTGATGATGAAGGCTGCTGCTAAAAAAAACAGATGTGATGAGCTGAAATCTGTCATTCCTGTAGGTATTTAGAAGACCCATAATGTAGCATTTGAGAACATGATTTGATGGTGTGACGCGGTGCTGGAGTCCTTAGGGGCTTGCTCAGTTACTCCTGCTCGCACCCGGAGTGGGACGCACTGGGACAGCAAGGTGAATCGCAGTCCGGCTTTAGCGCCCAATGCTCTACAACACAAGATTGTTCCGTGCCGAGAGCAGGAGCAAGGATGAGGCAGAGGCCTCTCCTGTGATTTCCAAAGTGGCTTATTCCTTGGAAGAGACAGAGACAAAAGACGACAGATCCTGGACTACAGCTACTGATATACAGGGGAGGAGCAAGGGAAGGGTGTGAATTAACCTATGAGGAAGACTTAGGAGAGGAGCACAAGGAGAGGTTTACAAAGTACAAACCAATAAAGGAACACAGTGGCAGGGAACAGGTTACATAACCCAGTAAGGGAGTGAGTAACAGGGAACTCTCTGGAACATGGGGCTGACAGGGAGGAAGAATGGGGAAGATTTGGCCATAAGCAGTAGGTGTCAGGGTGGATTGGCAACTGGGGTAGGAGGGCACAACTGGGACTAAACTATTAATATAAGGGGGGGGGGGGGAGGGAACAAATTTACAATACAAAAAGTAATGAAATCAAATACAATAAGCAAAAAGGCACTGCACCAATGGTGGACTTGGCCGTGCTGGCCTCAGTGGTCTTAGAGCTCTTTCCAATCGAAATGATTCCATGCGTCTATCTCACTGGTAGCTCTAGAGCCCATCTGGTGGTGATGTGTAGGGCGGCAGAGAAGGAAGGATTCTGCAGCATGCTTCTACAAATGGATGAAGTCCATAGTTGGAAATGTATTTCTTTCCTTTTTCTTTTAAAAATATTTTTTTGTTCTCTGAGGCTAATAAGTATACAGCCTGCAGCCTAATGGGAAGATTTTTTTTAACGTACACATCAATTAAAACTGATTGTTGTATCAGTATTTGCCATTTAAGAGAGTTTGCGCCACATCAGCTACTTATAAAGAAATTGCAATTAAGCAGGGATAGGTTATAACAATAGAGCCTCATTAGTCTAAAATACCTCTGTGCATGTTCTAATGAGGAGCTTAACACATTGTACAAACAGCACCTAATGAAGTTAATGCCACCCTTGAGAGCTGAGTAACAGTAGACCTGTATTTACAATTACATTAAGTGAAACTTGAAGATGTGAGGTATTTGGGGAAGGTTAAAAGAACTCGACTGATTTCAATCTACTCTCTGTTTCAAATTAATGCTGAGTGTTTAAAAAACCTGCTCAAGCAGCCCATGTCATTCAAGTAAGTGAGGCAGGGGGAGCCTTCAAAACTCAGCTCTTTCAATTTGACCAGCAATACCGGACTGTCGCCTTGAAAACTATTCTATTTTAGATGAGTTACATAAAGCGATGGTTTGGATCAGTTTGCAGTAGATAGTATTGCTTGAAGGAGCTGAACCATGGTAATTTTAGTCGGTCCATGTCTACATGCATTCCTCAGATGATAGTAACTTGGTTTAGGTTTTTAGCAACCTGTTTTACAAATCTGTTTTAATATTTATGACAAATTTTCCTATCTCTTGAATGAGTGTGAACAAATTTAAAACAGATTAGTGCAGCAAAGTTGACAGCTTTGTATCAGTATTAGTATAGCTAGAAATTTGTGTCAGCAATCAGTATATCTAGAAACATTTTTGGAAATATAAAGAAGTGCTTTTAAAATCTTTATTAGATCTAGCATTATAGAGCAATCCTTTTTTTACTTTTCAGTGCTAACATAGTTTATTATTAAAAATTAGAAGAATTGAAATATCCATCACATCATTAATCTCTAGTATGTTGTAATCTACAGTGACTGATAAATAATACGTCGTAAGCTACCTGGTAAGCTAATAGCATAAGAAGCTGGTGATTTGTGCAGAGTAATCTTTTATGTTGAAACGTATGTTTTGTAAATGAGTTTGCTATGCCAAGCTATCAATTTGTTAATGGTAGTATAGTAGTAGCCTAAGTGAACAAAGGCTGTTTATGCTTAAACAGAAGACATAGCCCAGTTTTCCAGTAAAAACTGATACAATGCTTCAAGGCTTTTAACGTCTTTAACTTCACTAGGTCTTTTTCCGTGGTGAACAATTAAAAATTATAATAAATATTGACTATTAATTTGCTGAATAATCTGGTAGTAAGTTATTTGTGCTAATGAAATTTGTGCTTAATGAAATAAGAAAATACCAGAAATATTTTATTTTCTCAGTTGCTAGTTTTTGTGGTAACTTTTAACATTTTTGTCAGTTTTATATCTGAAAGATTAAATTAAACCTTTCCATACTTTGAATCAAGTTTGGTTCATAATCAGAATTGTTGCATAGTTTAAGGAGATTGTATTTTATGCCCACCATTCTAAGGCTATGTAAATGCTATGTGATAGAATCATAGAATCATGAGAGTTGGAAAATACCTCTGAGATCATTAGGTCCAAACTGTGCTGAACACCACCATGACAAATAAACCATGGCACCGAATGCCACGTCCAGTCTCTTCTTGAACACCTCCAGGGACAATGACTCCACTGCCTCATTGGTCAGTCCATTCCAATGCTTAACAACCCTTTCAGTGAAGAACTTCTTCCTTCCATCTTGAACCTCCGCTGGCACAGCTTGAGACTGCATCCTCTTGTCTTGTCTCTAAAACAATGTCTTTAAACATGCGCTTAAATATCACTGTTTAATACCAGGTTCTAGAGGCATGATGGTGACTTTGCATATATAAACAGTTTTCACCACCAGTTTTGCCTCCTGTGTATTGTCACTCAGGCAAGCACTGGATTTCTTATTTACCTAAGATGTTTGAGCTAGCTTTTGGGTTCAGCCTAGTTTCTGAGCTTTTCTTGAGAAACCAGGAAAAGCAGATTATAATGTGGTTCTTCCGTGACCGTCTACAATTGCTGTCTGTGATGCTTCTCTGTGAACTTTATTTAGGCTTTCAGCAATAAGAAACCAATTTTCGTAATTCAATCCAATCTGCTAATGATTATACCTTCACTGTCTCTTATTATAACTCTTATTCTTCTGATACAGTCTGCTATATGTTTATGGACTAGTGCTTTACACACTTTGACCTTGCCCCCTTCAGTAAAATTTCCTTTTGACACAACTGATTATTCTTTGTCTCCTCATCCTACATGTCTGACTTTTGTGTGTGTGTGTGTAACTTTCTTTTACCAGGAGAAAATTACCATCTTTGGTGGGTTAGCTGTCATTTTTACACCAAAATTTCCTGAAAATATTATATATTCCCCCTCTGCCCCCTCCCTGGTACGCACTCAAGGTTTATAGAAGTTAGACTGCTTTAGACTACAAAATGGAATAAGCCATTTGGAAAAACTAAACTTTTTCTTTGTGTGCAGTGAACTTAATTATTTATCGTGAGTAAACTGGAAAAAGTTCAAGAAATGAAAGGTCATGTTCTGTTTCCTACAGTCTATGTTTTGCTTTTTATTTAATCTGAAGTGTAAATTATTTTCAAACCTGACTATTCCTTTGAATTAATAAAATGACAGGTCTCTTCCAGGCTATAAGTTAATATATGATTGAATAATACACATTATTCAATGTACTTAAGAATTGGTTTATTTTAGACAACAACAGCTAAAGAAGAGGTAACATATCTCTGAGCCCACTAGGCCAAAGTTTAGTTTTCTGATCTAATGTTGCCTCAAGAAAGATTTGATGGAGACTAGTAATGTTCACACAAATGATGAGGAGAAAGCCTGATTTAAAAAAAATAAAAAATTCATGATATTTTCTTATTTATTTTTTACAAAAACTGCTGCCCTCAGTGGTTATTTTCCTGTCCTGTTTTTTTGTTTTTGTTTTTTTGGTTTTTTTTTAATTTTGTCAAGCGAAAAGTCCTGAATATGTGGGCGAACAGCACCATCTAGCGGTTCCTGCCATCCCGGTGTCCTGTGCTAAGGGGGTGTTGGCTTTTCTCTTCCCACCGAGCCGCAGTCACGAACCCACACCCGCACCTCTCTTGCTGGTGCTGCAGCTACGAGTTCCCATTTGCTTGGGATGGAGCCTAATGCAAGTGATAGACTGCAGATCCAGCAGTCAATCTGGAAAGCACTATGCACAAGTTTCGTGCATGACTTGCATTGCATGCAGGCTACATGTACAGCTTGGGATGAGTTCAGGATCTTTAAGGATTCATTGATTTGTTTAGTTGTTCTTAAAAGTATTTGGGTAACATATCAGTTAAAAGTATCCTTTTCAAATGGTCCCCATTTGAGAGCGCTCTTGATTACCTGTGCAGAGCTATTCTAATAGAGCTATTCTGCAATGGTCTTTCTTTCAAAGAAGACTTTTTCCACTATGAGTCATTTGCCCTTCTGACTCTTGTAAAGTACCTTAAATACAAGTTATTTTTTCAAGAATTTAAGTTAAAGCTACTTTGAGTGGTTGAGCCAAGAATGATGGAACAAACAAGAAAGTTGATATCTGAATGCAGGCAGGTGTCAAAACAGGTGCTTAATAATTTACTTTTTGCAAGTTATTGCAAAAAGTATTTGCAAGTTTTATTGCAAAATCAATAAATTTATAAACAGAAGGAAGTTAATAAATGTGTTCTAAATTTTTAGTATGTAGTTTTTTACTCAATGTTGTCTGTGTTATGTGTCAACATTGCATTTTCTACATTTGAGATTACTGTATAGCAGATAACATATGTCCACTAGGTAAGAGTATTTGTGAGATCCTGATACATAACCTGTATTATTTTGTCCTTTGTTATTTATGAGGGAGGTTATAAAAGTTAAGGAAAAAATCCATAGAATCAAAGAAAAGTTGGAAGGAGCCTTAAAGACCATATCATTCCCACTCTCACATCACAGGCATGGGCATCTTCCACTAGATCAGACTGCTCAGGCCCTCATTCCAAACTGGTCTTGAACACTTCCAGGGATGGGGTGTTCACATTTCTTTAGGCAACCTGTTCCAGTGCCTTTCCACACTCACAGTAAATAATTTCTTACTTAAGAAGAGATATACTTAATAGTGTGAAGCACTTAAACTGTTTGAAATCAAATGTCTGTCTCAAATTTCTTCACATGCACAGATGCACATAGTTTTGATACTGCTTTCTTCCTTTGTAGCTCCCCTTAGTACTAAAGATGAAAGTGTATGATAGTGGCACGGCATGTTGACAGACTGAACCTTTGGATGTAAACTTCATAAAATCTTACAGCAACATTCAGCTGGAAGCATAGAGCTTGCATATCTAAGTGAAACCTCACTTGAAGCTGGAGAAAGGAAAGTGACCCATTGTTGTGGTTTTACCCCAGGCAGCCACCAACCCCAGGCAGCCACTTGCTCATCCTTTGCCAGCAGAGAGACATTCAGAAAGGTAAAGGTGAGAAAACTTGTGATTTGAGATAAAGGTGGTTTTTATGCCTTCAGTTTTAACTTTCATATTTTCCAGATTCTGTACTGCCTTAGTGTGTGACTCTGAACTTTATCATACAAAGTGTTAGCAAGTTCTCTTAACAGGGTTATCAGACAAAACAAACCTTTTCCAGCCTGAGAAGCAAGGAAACCACTGCAGCTTTGGGCTCAAAAAGTATGAACAATGGTGAATTGAGGGGAGCAAACTCGGAAGATGGGACTTCATAACCTGAAGCTGTAATTGGACAATTAACCCCAGTATGTAAATGGATCAAAACTTATAAAAGTGTGAAAACTCGTGGCCAGTTCTCCATCTTGGGTAGAGCCATGGCCAGGCTCTTGTACTGCCCAAGGTGTATCCTTGGAAGGCCTACTATAGTAAATACCTACTTTATTCCTTTAACTCTGTCCACCTTCTGTTCTAGGTAGCCTCTTTAGGCATCAGTTCAATAGGGAAAGCAAAATCCATGTACACAAAGAAAAAAATATAAATTATTTCACTGCTCCCCATGGCAGGTAGGTGTTCAGCCTTCTCTGGGGGTGCTGGGCCCTGTCATGTTGCTTGTGAAAACAAGCACCTTTTTCTCTTTCTTCCTCTCAGGTTTATGTACAGAGCATGATGTCACATGTCACATGATCTGAAATAGCCCTTTGGTTCCTTTGGACATAGGTCACCTGTTCCAGCTGTGTCCTCGCAGTCTCTCATGCACCACCAACTTCCTTGTCAGTGTGGAAGTACCAACAGTGGAAAAGGCCTTGGTTCTGTGTAAGCCCTGCTCAGCAATTAAAAAAAAAAATTTCTGTATTATCAGCCCCTTTTTCAGACCAAATTCAAAATACAGCTCCAAACCAGCTACTGTGAAGGAATGGAAATTAATTCTAACCCAGCTGAAACCAGTACACTCAGTCCTAAAACTGATATAGAGGTACATACAGTGCTGGTTGGTATTAGCAAGAAGTGCTACTCATTAAGTACTTGAAATTTATGTCGAAGTGACGACATCTTAAATTCTGAAAATTCAGTGCAAGATCTTCATTAGAATTTTTTATGGAGTGAAGAATGTTTGTGCAATTTTCTTGTTTGGCTTTTGCATTTTCAAAAGTACTCCTCGCCCCTTGGCTAAAAATAACTCAAAACTCACTTTTAGATTTTTTAGGACCAAAAGTATTTGAACAAAATTTTATAAATTACACTTTTTTAAGGAGATGGATAGAAGAGGGGTCAGGAGTATTAATTTTGCCATAAAATGTGCTGTTCTGTTTTACCTTCTTTTCACCTAGATCTATCTGTTTCTGAACTCATGACTTTTCAAGGCTTCTGCAGTGTTTGACTTTATTTTCTAATCTGGAGACTGAATTCTTCTGCCCAGTTTCTTTACACAGTGAATAGTTGTGTCTCTTGCTTTCAGATAGTCACAAAGTCCATTGTCAGGGTTCTGCATAGCTAGAATAGCTGATTGCCTGTATTTACATCTTATTTAAACTAGACATTTTGTGCTTTTGCTTCTAAGAACAAGGTTCATGGTCTTGATAAAAGTAATGCAGAAATTAAAATGAAGATTGAGTATGCTTAAGCTCTGTTTCATCATAAATGCTAAATTTCATTATTTAGTTATATAGATACATGAACAAGTATCTTTGTAGTGGACATTATGTGTCCTATCCTTGACACAGCTAGACTGTTGAGGCTGGAAACTTTGCTTCAAATTTTTCAAATCTGACAATTAGTGTATTCTTTTCCTCTGTTAAATTGCATCCTTATACTAGTAGATTTCCTTTTTCAAGCAGCTTTTTGGCTTGTAAGAGTGTCCTAGGGTGACATTATGATGCTTGTATCCCCAATCGTGTGTTCTGTTTACACTGGATATTATGTTCTGTGCCTTCATGGCTGGCTCTGAAGAGTGAAGTTTTGTTTTGAAGTTTGCTATCAGTCTGCTCACTCCCCCACTAGCTGGTGGGACACAGAGACAGAGCAGTGCATAGTTCAGCTTTTGCTTTTTGCTCTGCTCTTGCTTTGCTCTGGCTCCTGCTTCTGCTTTGCTCCTGCTTCGCTCTTGCTTTTTGCTTCTACTTGTTAATTAGTTTATCTAAGCAGTCCAAGTTTTTCCCTGGACTGCTTTTTTTTTTTCCTTTCCCTTTTTTTCAGAACCGCTTGAACCTACTCCAGACTGGGACCTGGGAAACACCAAGAGTCTGCACCCTGTGGCCTGCAGCAGCTACCCCAGTGTAGGAGGGACCAGTACCAGAGCGACCACTCCTGAGAGAGACTTTCTGAGTTTGTCATCTTTTCAGAGTGGTGAAAGAGCGTTGTTATCTGGTATTGTTCATTTTGTGTGCTGGGGGTGCCTTGCCTGTTAAACAGGTTTTTTCCACTTCTCTCCAAGGAATCCTTCCCGAACTGGTTGGGGGGCGTGTGTGGGTTTGCTGTCTGGAGAGGCCCCACTTTGGAGGTTTTCTCCCAAATTTGCCCTAAACCAGGACAAAGAATTTGCTGTCCTTTTGCCACTGTGTAAGAGAATATTTACTATCGTCTTGATTTTTTCCTGAGGAAAGTAGTTCTTCAGATACTTCAGTGTTAAAAGTAAAGTCTCGTCAACTGTATCTTTCGTTCTTGTTGTTATGGTTACAACTGGATGAGCTAGTGTGTGCTAGGAGAAACTTGGAGCTGTTTTGATTTCCTATTATGTTTGATTTTATCGTATGAAGCCTTTGTGTGCAGGAAGGCAGTTTTTTTCAGCAAGAACACCATTGACAAGAAGGAGCTATTAATTTTGTTAATGCTACCAATGTTACTTACTGAATAGACTTCATTGTAGTAAATACAACACTCTTCCCTCATCTGTCAGTCAATCAAAATGCAGGCAATTTTGTGCTGTTGGCAAATTGACCTTTCAGCTCATCACAAACCATGGAAATTAAATCCAAAGTGTGCAGATGGTGATATGTAATCTCCAAGGTCTGTTATGAAGCTAGATAAAACTGCTAGCTGAACATGCCTGTGTTCACTTATCCTCAGATGAGCTTCAGCTGGTATATGAAATTCATGATGTCTTGCTTTTATTCCGGGGTTCAGAATACCTAGTCATTAAAAGGTTAAAGAGTATGTTGGTGAAATGTGCAAGGAGTGTAGTGAAGAAAGCAAAGCTGTCCTGGCCTGTGTTGCTTATGTTGAGGGTACATAGCAAAGGCTACACTGAGTCCTGTGTTGCTTTTTGATTTTAGGCTATGCAGTATCAAAAATGCATATCTACCCTTTGAGGCTTCAGCTTTTATTCTTGATATTTCATTCAGTCTCTGTATAGTCATTTTGGTTCTTTGGATAAAAGCTGTACTTCTCCTGTACTTAACAGAGTAATAGTCTTTTCAGTTTTGCATATAGAATTAGAAATGCCATTCTGAAATTAACTAATGGCTGGTTACAGCCATAAAATGTTTCTGTATCTGAAAATGCAACTAATACTGACTAAGAAAAGGCAAAGAATGTGAAAGAAGATATTTTAATAGTATAAACAAATGTATGGTTTGTGTAATTGAAATACATTTTCTTCAATCAAATTGTTCCATACCATGGATGATAAGAATGGAATTTCATTCTATTATAATTAGGGTATAAACAGCTGAGGCTTGCTAGCAAAATACTGTTCTCATTCTTGAATCTTCAGATTTCTAGGATATGATTTCAACAAAATAAAAGAAGACAGAAGCAGAATACGTATATAACTACACACCCTAAAGCACGGGAACAGTCTGTAAATTTCCAGGTTGACCTAATCCGATACCTAATTGCTGTAACTTCGAATATGCCACTTTAGGTAAGTTCACAGGGTGGAGGGCTGTCCTTGTGAACATGCAGAGGAAACAATTGTTGCAGAAAGATGCTGAGATCCTAAAAGTTTATTAGGCCACATTCCTTGGTGCACTGTTGGGAAATTATGGCAAGAGGTTGGGCCACCTTGTGCACCAGTTACAGGCCTGCAGTTGTGCCATATCAGACATGCAACTTCCAGACACTTCACATCACCTCAGGTGATGCAAGATTAAAAGAAGGCTAACATCCATGATTCTAAGGGGAGATTAACCCATTTGGTCAAAACATTGTGTTAATAACATCAAGGTTTGTGGATGCAATCCCTGTATGGGCTATTTACTTAAAAGCTAGACTTAATCCTTGTAGGGTCTCTTTCAACTCAGAATATTCTGAGTCTGTTTGTGAGATAAGAGGGTCCATGCTAGTTCCTGGGGAATCCACAGACGTGGCATATGAATCTAGGAAGGGGTGTGTGTGTGTGTGTGTATGTGTGTATGTCTCTGGAAAGGTAAAGTCATCAGCTTCACCAGAGCACTCCTTTTAACAAAGGGCATGGATTCTGTTGGTACTTCGTTAAATCGGTGCATGTTTGGAAATGCTTTTCTTCCTTGAGGGATGCTAGACCACTTTTATAAGATGCTTTCTTGTCCCACTGCCCTGGAAGGACAGGAGAAGCTGAGTCTTTCAGCTGAAGGGACTCATCTTGGGCAGAAGCAGATTGTTTTTCTGGAGATGGCTCCCATTCATACTGTCTTGTGAGGGTCAGAGCAGAGTGATTCCTAGCCATAGGCATTTCCCTGGGCACATGGGCTTGGTCCTGCCAGACAGCAAATGCCAAAAAACTCTCACTGGCTGGCTGCAGGTTCCAAGGGGAAATTCTCAAATGTCACCATGATGCTCCGTGGTGGTGACATTGCAGCCTGGAGCTTGTGTCCTGGCATGCTGCAGCAGCAGAAGGGGAAGATGACAAATAGCAGTTATCACTTGTTATTTCCAGAGTTGCAGGTGTTTGGACTCAGGAGTTGAGTAGTAAACCCAGCTGCTGTGAAATGCTGTAGGCAGTGCAGAGTCTTACTGTCTATAAGAGATATTGGCCAGGGACAAAGAGGGAAGACTGCAGCATTAGGTTTCAAGTGCCCCACTGTGAAAGTTTGCCAGTTGGGCACCTTTCACCAATGCAGAAATCTCCTTGTCATTTTTGCTGAAATGATGCTTTGAAGCTTCTGCATGAGAGCCTCTTGAGCCAGACTTGTGATGGACAGGTCTTCAGCCAGTGCCCAGCCTGCTGCGGCTGTGGGGTGGCTGCTAGTCAGGCTAGGAGGAGCATCTGGGATTTGGGCATGCAGTGGCCCTAGTGTGGCCAGAGCAGAGGCTGCTGCCAGATTGGACAACCATGGGAAACAACGTGTGGCCGAAGGGAGGCAGAACAGCTCCAGAGGCTTGCAGAGCTGCTGTATCGGACTGCAGGCATAGAAAGGTGTGAAGACTCAGCTATGATGTTGAAATGTCTCCAGTTCCTTCTCCTTCAGCCTTACAAGAGTTCTGTGATCTCAGCAGCATTTCTTTAGTCCTGTGATGCTCCCAGGTTTCAGCAAGTTCTCTATGTCTACTCTGTAGGAGCAACTGGAATTAAATCATTAAGTGCATTTTGCAAACAATCCAAATGGGAGGAATGCAATGTCTGCCTCCAATTTCTTTGCATGGGATCCTATGCTTTCTTTTTATATTTAAAATTCAAAAAGCAAGCCAAGTTATGTCTTATAAACATTTTAAGTTGAGCACTCCTTACAGGAGAACTCAGTTTGTGAATACTGTAATTTTGGACAATTCACACATGCAGAAACATACATACGTACACCTGTACACGCTACCACAATCTTGAAGTTTTTTCTGACAGTCTACGTTTTTTTTCTGACAGCTGCTACTTCATGAGCAAGTCCTAATGCTGTATTGAAGCTCCTTATTCATAACCATAATATAATTTTAATAACCATATTAAGCCTCAGTAGCTCTGAACTGATCTGCTAATGACTTGCATCTGTATTATATTATTTCATTATTCTGTGCACTGTCTGTTTTGCTACCTAGTATTTTCAAATACTTTTCCAAAATTAGTGCTGAAACAACAGACTCTTCATTCAATAAAGTGACTTTAAAAATTAGTTTTTGTGCTATGGAGTCTAAAGACATTTTGTGGAATGGAGTCTAAAGACATCACAAGAAAGTTAAGATGAAAAGTTGGGTTTCAGAATGGGAGAGCTACAGTTTGTTGCAAAAATACGAAGGACTCGGTCCCTTGCATTTATGAAGAGCCAGTTGAATTAATCTTGTTCATGATATTCAAGTGTGCTGGTACCACAAAACTTGAGACAGAAAAAGGCCTGTCAGTGTTCACAGCATTTGTGGTATTTCTTCATTGAGTAGCACAATACTCAAATAGCAGGTACTGCAAAATGAGACATTGAATAGTAGTAGCTTCACTGTCTGTCTGTCTGGGAAAGCAGTGCTCTCCTCCTTTGTGCCCCCTTCTGATTGTTTGCAGGCTGATTCCTTCACTGCTGCTGCAGTAGAGCTGCAGATCACAGGCAACTGAGGGGTGAAAGCTTGCTTTTTGCACCTGAAGAAGTGTCTGAAATCAAAACTGCAAAAGTATCTTATTTCTGAGAAATTACTGCACACATGATAGTGTGCTAAGGCATTTGATAACAACAATTAAAAATATAAGAAAAATTAAATCATAAATAATATTTGACCCTGCAAATATAAGTAGCAGGTGATATTGCAGGTTTGCAGGAAGCATTTGCTCTAGTGACATGGTATATATCTGAGGGGCTTCCTATTCTGCAATGGCTTTCAGTAACATGAAAGGATCTTTTCTGTAGAGTCAGCTTTATAAGTAAACATAGGAACTTGAAGAATTTGGTGTTCTTTGCAAAATTAAACTTGGAGGATATGATTTTACTGATCAGAAGGAGCTGCAGCAAGACTTCAGCTGCTGATTTAATTTGCAAACATGTATTCAAGAAAACAAAAGATAATGTATGAAAACTCTGAAAAGCCATGTATGCTTCACAAAACAGCTACAGCCTGGCAGATAATGGGTTTGGTCCATTTCTGAAGGTAGACAGTGCCTGAAACTGTAGAGATGATTTGAGAATTTGGAATACTACAGTCAAAGAAACTGTAGTGTATAAATATGTGGAGATCTAAGCTGTTGTCTAGAAAAAAGTTGCATTGGCCCTTAAAATTAGCCAAAAAGAGACACCTTTACCTAGGGTGGAAAAAGCTTACATCAGGACTTAAATTTGAAAACGTTAGCAGAGTTTGCTTAGTATGGAAAAAAATCAGGAACTACAATACAACCTTCATAAAGTTATTCTTTAAGTGTAATGGGAATTCCTCAGGCTTAAATTCCTCAGTGCAAATATACTGATTTTTTAACATTTTTGTTTGTTTGTTTGGGGTTTTAGTTGGTTTGTTTTTCAGCTGTTCATTGTCTAGTGTCCTGACAAAGCAGTAGTTTTAGTAATACTGTGGGAATCCACTGACACAAAAGAAAAGTTTATTTGTTTCCAGAGAACAATTTTATATCCTCTGAGGCAAGCAGGACTTAACTATTCAAGTAGGGAATTGGGACAGATGCTACATGAAAAAACCCTAGGCAATATAACACCTGTTACCGGATGAATATGTAAATATGCCTGACAACTTTCAGAGAACGCATGTAAGATGCAGCCTGAGAACATCAGCCTGGGCAAGAACAGAAATAAATAAAAGCTAGGTGGCTTCAGTTCTTAAAAAAGCTAAAAAACAAACCAAACCAAACCCCCCAAAAAACCAGCAGAAAGTCTCAGTAATTGGAGTGGATTCACCAAGAGAGAATAGTGCAAGAGTGTGAGAGAAGGCCATAGACTCCTCATTATATGTGGAATAAAACTTGTCCAGTTTCCATTTCCTTCAAAGGAGTAATAATTGTGTGAAGAGAACTTAATTATTAATGTTATTTTAGTTTAGGAAACTTCTTTCAACTTCCAGGGTAAACTGCAGGGATTGAGGACAAAAGACAGAAGCATTTCTGTTATGAAACATTTTTTCCAAAGCAGGTTGTTTTGTTTAAAAAACAATTAAGTCCTTAGAAGGTGCCATTTGGTTTGACTTGAACATAAGAATAGAATCTGCAGGGTCTGGAGTCTCTTGCAATCACTCCACATTGAAATATTTTCCTCTGGCAGCAGTAGTACTGTTCACTGTGATCATGCCCACAATTGTTTGAGTATAATTAATGAATTTAGTCTATTTAGATAAACTAGATGCATTTGAAAGAGTTTGAGGCTGTGAGACAAGTACAGGGGAACTGCTCATTTCATAGTTTTGAAAATGTAGGATAGAAGCTTATGCTATAAAGTAGCATAAGAGGGTAGGTGAATTATTCCCAAGCACTCTTAAAAGATGATTTGGAAATACTACAATTTCCAGCAGGATATAGCACATCTTCATGTGTAAGTAAATGGCCAGTCTCTCAGAGGGTGCTTTTCCTGCTGCGTTTTGAACAGTCAGTGCGCTTGCATAGTATACTGAATATTAGTGATGCTAATGAGAAAATAGTAATAAACATTTAGAGGATGAGATAAAATCTTTCCAAGGTTTGTGGAGATTGAATGATATGTAGACAGGAGTATATGACGACTGATGTAGAGAAGAGAGGTCTTAAAACTAAGACAGATGAAACTTGTCCTTGAGAATTTAATTTTCACAGCACAAAATCTTAATGAAATTTTCATAGGTCACTCAAACCAAACTCCTGCAAACAAGGCAAATGGAACAACCCAAAAACCAGAGCTCCAAGCCAAAACCCCTGTAATTTCATTGTTACTTCTAAATATGAGCATCCTAGTTCACATAATATTGAGATTTCACAATTAAACTTTAGTAAATGGAAATTCTGCCCCGGAAACTTGAAAAATCACATTGTACTGACTTGAAAGAGTTTGCCATCATAATGCTAACTTCGACTTCCATGCTTTCATTTCTCATTAATAAAAGCAAAGGAATCATAATGCACCTTTACATTGTGGAGTATTTGGAGGAGCACACTAAGACAATGTGATGGATGATAAACACTTGACTTTCACAGAGAAATTAGTAGGTCACAAAAATCACAGAATATTGTGTTGGAAGGGACCTATGAGGATCATCAGATCCCACTCTTGACCCATACTGGGACTGTACCCACATCCTTGATGATTTTAGCACCAGGGTCTCACAAGCTGAGCTGATCTCAGGGTCAGTATTCAGAATAAAGTGTGAAGAATATACTAAAATGTGAGTCTGTGCTGAGTAGTAAGAGCAACAGTATAGTGCTGAGTACTTTCTATTCAATGAGCATCAGCATCCCAAGCCACTCAGATGATTGACTTGTAGAAAGAAATTTGACTGTGTAATTAAGGCTACTGCTGTGCACAAGGTAGAAAAAAACTTGTCCCCCTGAGCCTCTTTGCTTCTATCACAGCTGTTACAAAAAAAAAATTGAACAGATACTGGGAACTGGAAGAATATTTTCTTTTGCCGAATCTTAAATCCTCCCTTGTGAAGTCTTAGATAAGGGGATCCATCTCTTTTCACTGTTGTGAGTATTTTTGTCTAAAGGTGCTATAAGAGCTCTTCCAGAAGACAAAGGAACTCCTTGAAGACTGCAGCAGCCTCTTCTGGGATAGGAAAAGTGTGTGTAGCCAGTGTGCTACAAGGAAGATTACCCAAATTCTGAGTGCAATTATTCTTGTTTTCAAGAAATAGGACAGATAATGAAATAGGGAGGAGGTGCTGACATTTCTCTCTGCCTAACCTGCCTGTAAGAATTTCATACTGGCCCACTGTCTTCAAAACTTATGTGTGAATTTTAGAAAGGTTTCTAGACAATATGTCTGTGTTATTTCTCTGAATGAGGAAAGACAGCAGTAAAAATACCAGAAGAAAGGGGACATGGTGATCCCGAGGAAGGAATCTGGGTTTCTAATGTGGATTGGTGTTGTCTCTGGAGCACTCCAGTTGCTATGTCATATAAGAGGACTATTATCTACACTGATGCTACAGCTTTTTGAGGGCATTTTCTTTACATGTTTTGATTCCTTCTGAGATTGCAATTCAAGGAGAACCATATACGAGTAAGATAATGCTGATATCTACTTGCAGTTTATTCTGCATTCTGGAAAAATCAAAGTATTTTGCAAGACAGCAAGCACCTTGAAACATTCTTCAGGATGAAGGAAACATGTGCCATGCAGTTCAGTTCTCTTTAAGATACTTCGAACCCCTAGCAAAAATTTTTGTTAGCAAAAATTTAGTTCTACTGTTGCCTGTGGCTCAGAAAGTAGGTTGTTTATGTTGTCATTTTTCATATGCTTTAATAACTACTTATCACTTTGAAATCATAGCCTGAAATGCAGTGAGGGATTTTACTGTAACATCATATAACTTCACATGAAATTTTTGAGAACCTATGATAGCTGTGAAGCCCAGGGGAAAAATTCTGATATATAGTTAATTCAAAATGGATTTATGCTTCCTTAGAAACACCAAAGCTCTAACATCCAACCAACCTTCCCTTAAAATCTATATGGAAGAAAATAGTCTTAAAGCAAGATGTTAACCACATTATCTACATAAGAACTCAATGGACTTCTTTTCTGAAACTTTTGTTGTTTTCAGTTTAAAGAAAAGAATATAAACACTGAATTCCAGCTTGATTCTGACCGCTGTTAAAGGAATTTGGGCCTAGAGCTCAACTTTCTTAGAAAAAAACAGCATTCCAGTTTCCTCTCTGTTGTTTCTGCTCTTACAGTTGATCAGCCACCTTCATAATTCCTCAGCTGGAGAGCAAAATATTTTGGGTATAGACAACTTTTAATTTTTTTAATACTTGGTCTTCTTGACTTAGACAAAGAGAGGAGACAAAGTGAAATTTCCCCCAGATCACAGTGTAATTATGCCATCTACTGCTGCATTTCTGATATCACATTTTAATAGTCTGCCTAGGTAAGAAATATACCACCATGTGCAGTACATAGTATTCTAGCAAAGATAATGACTTGGCGTGAGAAAGCATTGTTGTGCTTTGAGTAATGGGTAGCTTTAAGTGAGACACTAAACACTGATCAGGTGTCTTCTGTTTCTTCAGTGGCAAAGTTCACAAATACTAACATGGAACTCCATCATGTCCTTCTTCCTTTCCATGATTCAGTTCCAGAAAACAGAGAGGTAATATTCGATTGCAAAGAATATGTGCCATAAATTGGTAATCTACTGAGATTTAAAGGTTAGCAAGAAACAGGTTGGATAGAGGAGTCACTGAGGATCAGAAAGGAAAAGAGGGCTCCCTGCATTATGAGACATTTTTCCTGTCATAGTGCTTTTGACCCTGACTGGATATCGAGTTGCAAACAAGTAGCTTTATCACTCCCCTCCTCAGTTGAACAAGGCAGAGAAAAAGTAATAAAAGGCTTGTGGGTTCAGGTAAGAGCAAGGAGATATCACTCAGCAATTACCGTCACAGGCAAAAGCGACTTAACTTGAGAAAATTAATATAAATTCTTGCCAAGCAAATAGGTGGAGTAATGAGAAATGGAACCAAATTGTATAACACCTCACCCACAATACTCCCTTTTTCCTAGGCTTAATTTTAACCTCAATTTTCTCTACCATTTCACCTCCAGTGGTGCAGAGGTAGGGGAAATGGAGACTGCAGTTCATCACAGTTGTCTCTGCTGCTCCTTCCTTTGCTGGGGTGGGGAAAAGTTTAAATTCTTTCTCGTCTGGTGTGGGGTCCCTCCCACAGGAGAACCTGTGAACCTCCATGAACTTTTCCAGTGTGAGTCCTACCCACAGGCTGCAGTTCTTCATGAACTGTTCCAATGTGGGTCCCTTTCCCTATGGTGTAGTCTTTCAGGAACATCTGCTCCACTGGGTCACAAATCCTGCCAGCAAATCTGCTGCAGCATGAGCTCCTTTCCCCATGGGACCACAGGTGCTGCCAGTACTGCTCCAGTGGAGCACCACAGGTGCTGCTCCAGTGCAGGTTTCCCATGGGGTCACAGCCTCTTTAGATGTCTAACTGCTCTGACTTGGGCTCCTCCAGGGGCTGCAGGTGGATCTCTCCTCTACCATGAACTTGTGTGGGCTGCAGGGACTATGTCGCCATAGTCTTGGGGAGTCTGTGCTCTGTCACCTGGAGCATCTCCTCTCAGTCCTGCACTGACCTCGGTGGCTGCAAGGTTTCTCTCACATATTCTCAATCTCTTTCCCAGCTGCTATTGAAGAGCAGTTTTTTCCTCTTTTTCATTACTTTATTGCAGTGGTGCTACCACTGCAGCTGTTGGACTTGGCCTTGGCCAGTGGTGCAGTGGCAGTGGTTAACTTATAGCAAAGCTGGAACTGGTTCTGTTGGACATGTGCGGAGCTCCTAGCAGCCTCTTAGAGAAACCTGTATAGTCCTGTGACCAAAACCTTGCCATGCCAGCCAAACAAAATGAAATTAAAATAATTCAAGTAACACTTTCTATAGGACAGCCACTTATTTCTATTCCAAATTCCAGCTCTTTTTACTTGATTATTGTATTTTGGATTTAATTAGAGGATCAATGTGATCCTGTTAGTACCTGTGTGCCATAGAGAAGTGCCCAGTCTGCTGTCATATTGGAGTAGTTCTACACGCTGTCTTACATTTGTAAAAGTCTTGGATGTTAAGACTTTTCTGTTGGCATGTAAGTAGAGCTATAGACCTCTAGAATCACTGTTATCTGTTGACAATGGCATCCGTTTCTTCTGATGTAAATTTAGGGTTTTTTTGGCCATTTTCTTCTTCATCCTTCTAGACTTAGCATTCCAAGCCTTTGATTATTCTTATTGCCTTTTCCAGCTGGTTCATATCTTTCTTGAATGAGTACCCAGTACTGGGCATGACTCTAGCTTAGGACAACTCAATCACTTAAATGAGTGAAGAAATTCACATGGTTGGCAAAACCTATTCCAATTATGCATTTCCACTTGGGTCACAAAATATACTGGTCAACTCCTAGATCTCCTTCTGCAGTGCAGCTATGCATGGAGTAATGTGTTTTCTTACGTCTGTGAATAGATTACCTCTAAATGTATAGCTTTGCATTTGCTGTTATTGAGTAGTGCCCAATTTATGTTACAGTCAGTAAGAATTCAGTTACCTATGATTTGGAATTCTTACTCTGATCCTTATTGATATTACCTGTAAATATTGTAACCTGTAAATTGTAACTGATTGGTAAAGAAATACTGAGTAGTTTTGGGCTTAGGATAGACTCTTCTAAAAAACCGCACTTCATATCCTGATCCAGCTTGTCACTAACCTGCTGATACTTCTGCTATTAGCTTGACCTACATGTTGCTTTCTCTTAAACTACCTTTCTTAATTCTTACAATAAAATAATCTGGAATGGCTTTGTCATCAAACCTTAAAGTCAAGATATTAGCTCTTTATTCCCCATTCAGGAGGATCTATGCCCTGAAATGAAGTGCGAATAATTTTGGTGCTATTTGCACCTCTGTGGTGCTTGAGCTTTCTTGTTCTTCTTTTTCTAGAAATCAGAAGTAAGCTCATAGGGCTCAGATTCCTACATTCTACCCTTTCTTTTCTTATTTTTAAAAGTTGTCACCAAGCTTTTTTTCTGTCCTCTTGTCAGTTTTCAGAGCTTGTCCAGGTCTTTTATGAAATCTAAAATGTTGCTGCTGAATTGTTCTTGAATTGCTTCTTTTGGCCTTCTGCAAACACTTGTTTTAGGACCGTAAGGTGGGCCAATGAGCTGCCCATTGCTAGCAAGGAGGCAGGTTCTCCTCCTCTGCCCTCAGCTTGAGTGTGCTGTTAGGTTGGCTCCACCATTCACAGAGGCACTGGCCTCAGTCTGTGCAGTAGTGTATTTCAGCAGCACTGCCAGCTTCAAAGCATCCAACATGCTCTTTGCTCTGATAGAGTTTTTACCTGTCTGTCACTTGGATTAGTCATGTTAAACACTGATTGCATCCCAAGTGAGGAAGGAGGCAACCTGGTATTGAATATGCCAGTCACTGAGAACTGCAAAGCAGTGCTTCCTCTTCACTGTGTTGAAGCCAGCTCTTTTGGTGCTTGTCTTTGTATTGAATAATTTAACAAATAAGTTAATTTCTCCTTAACTCTTCAAAGATTGGCCTTTCTATATTTTCTTTCATCTTTTTAAAATTACTAGTGGTAATAAAGAATAATATAAACTAATTTCTACTCTGGGTTCTCATTTTAAAATCACTGAAAAACTGAAATAACTAAGTCAGTGTTTCCCAAGCCTTACTTACCATTCCGCTGAACTGTGATAATTTGCACCCATGCCCTTTAAAGGTCACCAGCTCTCCTCATTCCCTTCTCTTATCTAGACATCCATCCCACTAGACCTCAGCAACCAAAAGGTTATAGAAGTCTGCTTGTCTGAAGGCTATTGATTTTTCCCTATGCTTTGCTTCCTTGTAACCAGAAACGTTATTTTTTTATCCTCATCTAAGCCACTTTCCACCTTTATTCTCTGTCACTTCCATACAGGGTTTCTGTCTCATATTTGTGTTTAAATGTTCTCCTTTTGATTAGGAAGAACTAGCCTATATCCTGCTCTGTTCTCTGTTAAACATGGAAATTGCACATTATCATCATATTTGTGCCTGGATGACACTGCTAGTGCTCACAGAAAGCACTGTGAATTCTGACCTTGACAGCCAAATTTATATGAAATTTGTTCTGTGTCATCTTTCTTGATTACTGCTTGTATTATTTAGCACATTTCAGTTACTTGGCCTGTTCCATAATTTGGATGTGAAGCAAATATGCACATTTGTGATATTATAAACCCACACTTTTTATTGATGGCTTTTCTGAAAAAAAGATATATTATCCTAGATTTCACATCCAGCAGGTATCAAATCATAATCTATATAGTATTGTTCTATACCATTGTGTATATTCTCCACATAACATAAATAGAATTGTCCTTTCATTCTTTCAGGGCCCAATGTCAGATCTGTTTGTGACAGAATACAAAAGAATATTGGACTGAAAAAGGGGAAATATATGACTAAATTATTTCATTGTTTTTGTAAAAAGTGTTTAAAAGATGTCTATCTTGTTACTACTGTGTAGGTAAGAAGGGCGGAAAAATAAGTATTCATGTTTCTTGCAAATTGCACACAAACAATGAAAAAGAAATAATGGAATATTCAGCTCTTCACTTCTTCATAATTTTGAATTCAGCTACAATCAAGTGCAAGAGTAGAATTTGCAGAGTTTGGAAAGTCCAATGCTCTGCCAGACCATGATGCAGTTAACCTGTCCTTATTGCTGTGAAAGTCACAGTGAAGATACAGGGCTGGAAAGCCCCTCTGATCTTGCTATCTACTATATGGCAAACCAGTTGATATAAATTAAAGACAACACTATCTTTTAATATAATGAGGCTATATACAGATATATTTCTGTGTATATAAAAATATACATGTTTATCTTGACTACATTAAAAAATGATACTGCCTTTGATTTATATCAGCCACTTTGCCCTTTATATACAGGATGTGGATACAAAGCCATCTTAAAAAAAACCGCAGACGTTAGAATTCAGAGAGAATGCTTATTTCTTGTCCTTCTAATATCTTTCCTGTTTTGGAAGTATTTTAATTTCTTGTGAAACCTTAGGAATATCTTTACATGAAAATTCTGTAAGCAAAACCATATTTAAATCTGTAATATTATTCACTTGTGCAGCAATGGAAGATAGGTGGGAAGGGAAGAATCAAGGAATGGATGTTGGAATATTATGTGTATTATGCATGGATATGTTTGTGCATTATGTTCATGTTTGTGTCAAGAAGTGCTTCTGTGGCTTCTTGGAACCATAATCTCAAACCTCCATAAAATATGGGAAGAAATCTGTGGATTTCTAGAGTAGTGAAATGTGTACATACGTTAATATGTTTAATTCATATTAATTTGAATGATAGCTTTTTTAAGGAACTAATTGGAAAAATGTCAGGGCACACACTGGGGAAGAAGCAAAAGTACAGGAAAAAAGGTTGACCGAAGTGCGGATGTATTTCTTTAGCAGGCTATTGGCTTTTCCCCTACCTTCTGTAATACTGTTTTGTCACGTCTGCTGACTGCCAAAATATATATTAAGCAAAGTAGGGAAAACATGGAAGTGGCTCAGTTGAACCTATCAATAAGCAGTTAGTGGCTTCAGATGATGTAGGGATTATTCTTTTTCCCATTCATCTAGATCAAATAAAACTTTAATATTTTCTAGTAATCATGAAGCAAGCCTGGAAACTTCCTGCAATTTGAGACATGAGCAGATTTTTTTTATCTTGCTAGAAACTTTTTTTAGTTAAAGGATCTTTGCTGTTGCCAAGGGTTACCTTGTTTGTTTCTCTAGTTGTTCATTTTGCTTCACTTTGGCAAGCAAGTAGTAGTTGAAAGTGTTATGGTTGTGCACCTGGGATAACATGAGCTTGCTTTCTTTTAACACTTAGCTTACATGACAGTTGTCTCTCAATCTGTTCACTCTTAATCACCTGCTTCATACAGAGAAACAGCAGAAAATTACATACTGCTTTGTATATGAGCATGCATGGGTGTGAAACCCACATTCTCACTTCTAGCATGCAGCCACTTTTTGTCTTTGAGCAAAAGCAACCTGTTGAACATCTGTGATTCTTTCTTCCACTTCATTTGTTTGTCTGTTGGTCTCTGAATGAGGATATGAATATGTGCATTGAGTTTTTCTGGTTGTTCAGACCCTTCATTTCAAAATAGCTAGGAGGGATATACATATTTCCCTCCCTCATATTTTTAAAGTAGACATGGAAAGTGTTTGCATGTGGGCATATTTGTCTATATCTGTCAATGAGATTGAATTACAGAGGAGGTTGCTTACTTCAAAAGACAATAGATACAGTAAGGTGATAGATTTATGGACCTTTTGCCTAGGTAATGGTTTCTTCCACTATTACACAAGTGCTAGAAGGGTAGGAAATTAGAAATGTTTTGCTTGGTCTTTTAATCAAAATGCTGTTCGGTTTAGTGGAAATTAATACAACTACTCTGTGAGCTGAAAACAATTTACAAGCTGAAAACAATTGTTAATAATTATACAATTAATTAATACAATTGTTCTGTGAGCTGAAAACAATTCACCACAAGCTGGTGAAACTGTGAGCCAAATCTTAAAGCATCTAAGAAGGAGATTGTTATTTTTTCTTTTGAGCTTCATATGGTGAACGTTTCACCTCCAGCTTGTCACTAAAATGGAAATGGATCCTTTCTGCTGCCCTGAGTTTAAAGTTTTGGTGTTTCTGTATTGACACAATAGGGTCCACAGCAATGTGAGCAGCCCCGGCTTAACCTTTCAGAACATTAACCTTTCAGAACTGGTGACCAGTAAGTTGCTCTGGGCTCTGGTTCCTCAGAGGGATTTGCCTTGAAGGAAAAGGCACTTCCATTTCCAAAACAATCAGATGAAACTGTTTAGTCCAGTTTAGACTGTGCTTGAATCTTGAAAAGTAAAATAGCCAACCTGCCTAAATTTATAGGCCATATGTCATAACTGACCATTTGCCGTGGACTAATGACACAGGCAAAACAGGTTGCTCCAAGCTGTTTCTGTCTTCAATACTGGGGCCACTTCATAAGAGGGAGACAGCAATTGCTTGCATCCTTTCCTGGTGGGTGTTCCTTTTGCATATAGTGCCCAGGTGTCAGGGTGTGTTGATGTCAGTCCTGGGAGCCTGGTTTTCTTGCTTCCGAGGCTGAGTTTTCCCAGCTGGTTCTGTTAAGTAGCCTTTAGTTCTGTTAAGTAGCTCTTGCCCTTCTTCACATCTTTTCTGGTGTTATGGAGGAGGGAGAGTAAAATGGTGAAATTGGTGATGATATAGACTGAAGTGACCCATTGTATAAGTTGATGTTAGTTGAACCTAAAGTGGAAAATATAAGTAAAACCTACTCTAGTAGAGGTCTAAGTTTTTTTCTTTATTTTTTTTTTGTTTAGTATAATGGGTTGTATTAAGACTCTTTTTCTGACCTGCTTTTGCAAGCATTCTGGTCTGTTACTCAGTTTACTACTTTCTTATCAAGATGGAATACCTGCTACCGTGTAGGAAAGCATTACCGTGAAGTTCAAGGAGTGGGTGAGAAGTTGCAGCTGTGCAGTTGCGCACTTGTCTGCTGAACTGATGATCTACAGTGTGTGTCCTGTGTCACAGTGTGGAGTTAGGATGTTTGTGCTTAATTTCTCTCCCTATTGCTGAAGGAGAGAGTGTGAGTTGTTCAGTACATCCCAATACCCTTATTGCATCTTCCTTGTGAAAGCTGCTGCTTGTGAAAACTGGACAGCTTGGGACAGCAGTGCTTGTAAGCCTGTGGTCCATAGATGCTGAAAGCGGCCCTTTGTGACTTCTTAGCTCACAAGCAGGAGGCTTTGATCCATGAAAAAGACTGAAATACACATGGAAACAAAGTCATGACATGAAATGTCCTGAGCCTTGGCCCTCTTGGTTCTTTATGCAGTGCATTAGTTTTTGGTATAAAGGGTACTTTGTTGATGTCCAGGGCAACAGAGGAGTTGACCAAGTGCATAGAGTGATTGCCCCATCATGTGCTAACTTTATTTATGATAGTCAAGCTTTCTTGCATACTTTGATGACGTTATTGCTAAGCTTTTTTGTTGTTTGTTCCTGCCATGGGAAAAGTGGAAATGGAAAACATAGTTTAGATTTTCCCTGTTTTCCAGATGGATGCTGATTATTTTTCTCTGGTGTTGGTTATCTTAAGTATCTGAATCTTGATGCTGACAGTCAACTAGTGACAGGATTAGTCTACTGACTGAGAAGTCAAACAAATATTCTGTAGAATCTGGTAGCCCTTAGACCTTTAAATAGAAAGTGCCTGGTGTCTCCTTACTAATTTTTCACTTGTCTGTTCTACTTTTGGTATTATTGAAAAGTAGCTTACCTGAACACCTGCATATCAGCCAGTCATTCCCAGAGTACCTCATCTGATCACAACTAGAAACAAAGCCACCCTGCTTCTTGCTGGCATGGTAAAGATAAAAAGAGTAGTATTTAGTAAATGTACCGTAAGGGCTGATAGACATTGTCTGATCTGGGAAGAAAGTATTATTTTAATTAAGATAAATCTCTTGGATTTTTAGAGAGCAGGTGTAAATGAAATTGCTTTTTTGTCTCATAAATGAGGAAAAAACCCAAAGTAAACAGCCTTTGTTTCTTCTTTCCCCAAAGAATAGAGATGATTTTTATAATCTGAGAGAAACAAAAGTAAAATTCAAGCAGTAGGAAAGTGACATGCTACAATTCATGCTCAGTCTTCTTTGTGTTGCTCTCTCTTATGATAAAAGGGTCCAGATCATACGAAAATTTGAATAAGCACTGAGGGAGAAATCTTGACTATGCAAATTAGCCGCTATATTATTCTAAAATTACTTGAGCTGTGTGGATTGTAGACAATTTGTTCTTCACCTAAAACAGCTTCATGACCTGTAATGAATAGGATTTGAATATTATAATCTGGATTTACTTAACAAGATAATTAAATATTTAAAGTCAGTTCATTTAGAGGATTATCTCTCAACATTTGCAGATTTCTGCCCTTTTATTTGTATGCATGGCTGAACATTCTTAAATTTTTTGCTACAGCTCTTTCAGATTTCATACCTTTCAGATTTCATAGCTTTTGCCGTAACAATTAGGACTGTGAAAAGCTTTTTGTTTCCTAGAACTGAGGGAAAAGAAATTATGAAATGCTGAATAAGATGAAATAGGTTTAGTACTCATTGCAATGTAGAAAAGTGCTCATAAAAGTTAATTAAGCTCAGGAAACAGACAGCAAGATAATTAAGATTAGGCCTAATTTTACACGACAGGAATTCTGTGATGTTTTCCAAGGGACATCATGTAGAGAATCTCCAGACTTTCAGTCAGATTCTCAAAAGATCATTACAGATGATGTTAAACAGCAAGACAGACTAATGTGATGAGGCATATGTTTTCTTTTACATTGCTTTAAAAGTAAAATTCTGCCATGAACATAAACAAGGACTAAATACACAGTTTATTATTACTGGCAGTGAGGTATTTAAGGGAATCTGTTGCTAGAAACCAATAATTATTAACACAAAAAACCTGAATTCATTTGTTACTTCCTCTGCCAGACTAAAATCTGACATGCTGTACTGCAGTTTATCATGTTCTAGAAAACTATGAGAATGATCTTTTGTTTATATCAGGCATGCAGTGATCACTTTCCTCCCATTGTGCACCTTAGACATAATCTGTAGTATTCCTTGTGCTGGAATGGGAGTGTAGCTTCCTAATACTGTTAGATAAAGAAAATCCATGCATTTATCCATGCATCTTATCCACTTAAAATTTTTTTACTAGGTACACTAGAAATCTTAGAAATTAAAATGAGAAATAAATTACATGAAACTGTGGATTCTGTTTTTTTTTTTAATGCTTTTACTAATTGAATGTGGAACAAATTAGTCTCATTTCTTATTAAGCTCAAATGAATTGTTTAGACACCAGTGCTGTATTTTGTATGCCTAGGCTCATGCACCAGAACTGTCGAAACTTTCTGTATTCTAGGTTATTGATCCCCAGAAATATTTTATAGTTCCTTTAATATTTTCCATCCAGTAACATTTGATTATATTGATTCTGTGTTTTCTTGTGTAATTGCAGGCTTTGTGGTTTTTGTATTTATGTGCCCTTCATAGGGAAAGAAGTAGGCTAATAGAAACTGTTGGGAATTTTTGTTTTCTAAAAGCTACCGAGATTATCTAAAGCTGCACATATTAAAAAATATTCTCCCTCATATCTGCTCAGACAGTAACAACAGAAGTGCAAATAAACATATATAAAAATTCTCTTTTTAGATTGGCTGGAATACACAATAAATTGAAAATGCAGTGATGTCATGATGAAAAATGAGTAGGTTTAATATGTGGTGCATGCATGTCAAACAGATGTGGAAAACAAACAACCCTCAGGCAGATCAAATCCTCCCTGTAATGCCAGTATTGTGTCATGGATGTAGATTACAATCAAATAATGTAACATGTCTGCATGTCCTTCTCACATCTCAAACACGGCACTTTCATAATACTGCTTTGACTGACAGTTTATGTTCCTGGATTCATGGTTACATTTAACTTTTACCTGTCACCCTGAAATTATTTTTAGTTGTCAGTCTTTAGGGAAAAGCATGAAAGCATGACTGAAATGATTTCTTGGAAGAAGCAAATTGGTTTTTGGCCAAAGGCATCCACCTGGCCTTTCCATGAAGGGGACTTATAATAAAGATGGGGATAGAATTTTTCACAAGGCTTGTAGCAATAAGACAAGGGGTAATGGTTTTAAACTGAAAAATTTTAAAGTTCAGGCTCTATGTAAACAAAACACTGTTTTTCAAAGAGCCAAAACATTTCTTAAGGAGCCCAAGCCTTAATTTGTTTTAACTTGTAAAATAAAAAGCTCTACCAGCAAAATCCCTAAAACTGGTGTTTCAGAAATCAGGGCCACAATTTAAAAAATGTAACTATATGCTTCATATAAAACAAAGTGGACTTCAATATTAAAAAAGGAAAAAAATGCTGCTCTATGGGCTTCTCCACTAAACAAAGTCTTCATATTTGTGCATAGAAGATGACAAAAGGTCTGTGCTTACTCGGTGCTTTGAAATCCTGCTGAAAGCATTTGGATCACTTTTATTTCTCTAATTTACGCCATTTTTAAAGTTCACATTTTTAACATCCCTCCTTGCTTTGAACTACTTATAAATAGAATTATTTGGAAGATGCAGTGCAGTTTTGTTGTAGCAGCTGTGTTGAAAGCCAAAACATGTTTGCCTTCAAAGCAGGAGGTGGATTTGATGATCTTTAGGAGTCCCTTCAACATGGGTTATTCTCTGATTCTCTGATTTTCTGATTCTCTGATGCAGGAGCTGTGCTCCTAAGACAAATGTGCTTACTGCTGAAGTGCAAAATGAGTGTACAAACCTAGCTGAGCAGTTCTGGTTTTTATATATATCCTTCAAGTACTGCATGGCCATATTGTCCAGTTGCTGGTTATTGTAATGTCTCTTTTCTTCTCTTTACATGACAGAACACAACTAGATGCAGCTGCTGCACCTTGCTTACATTTATTGTATTTTCTCATTATAGTAAAACTTGTGTTGACATCACCATCCTCATTCTTTTAAACTCAGCAATAAGCCTCAAGCCTCTGTTTGGCAGCTATTTTCTCCTCCAAATCTGAAAGCTTTTTATTGTATCTTAACGTGGAATGAAGGGGTTAGTGTTGAAGTTAGTCTTTTTTAATAGCTTTTTTCCTTACATTTTTTGGTTGTTTATTTGTTTTGTTGGGTTTTTTGTTTGTTTGTTGGGGGAGTTTCTTGGTGCATATGTAGTGTTTTTGAGGATGTCTTACTTGATGCTGGCTACTTACTAGTGCAGATGCTTTATTTATGGTTTTGGAATAATATGTACCCATTCACTTAACCTGAAACCTAAACAAATCATACTCCATGAAGTTTTCTGTTTCACGTATGCAGCTCTTTTCCAGAACATAATTTTTCTTCAGAAAATGTTTTTTTTTATCTCACAGGATCCCTGGAAGACTTTTTGTCACCATTTCAGTCCACACTGTATTACAGAAGCACAGAATGGGTCAGGTTGTTAGAGACCACCGTGGGTCATGTGGTCCAACCTCCTGTTATGCAGAGCCACTCCAGAGGACATGGCACAGGACTGTGTCCAGACAGTTCTTCTATTTCTTTGGTGAGAGGGAGTCCATAACCTCTCTGGACAGTATGTCTGACTCTGATTTGTGTCCTGCTGCACATGTCCAGGCTTGTGTCTTGGCACTGAATGTTTTATTGAGACTTTGTGAATCAGACTTCATGTGTAGTTATTTTTTTCAAGGCTGGCTTGACACATTTATTTGCTTCATGCAGCTGTTAAAAGGTTAAAATTCTAGCTGCTGACTCAAAAGCTTTGGCTTTTGGCTGGCTGTGGTGCTATGATAGAGTGACTGAATTCCTGGCTATGGGGTGTAAACATGCTGCTAGCAAACAGCCATCTGTTGTCAAAAACACCCGGTTTCTAAAGTGTTGCAAACATTTGTCTTGGGTTTATGCAGAACATCTGCAGGTCATTGTCTTCCTTAAAATATGAATGAAGCCTCTGTTGAAGTGTTGGAGTGCTTCTGCTGTGGTGGTGATAAAGGTGATTGTTGGGGGTTGCATGTTTTGTTTT
>VWYI01021650.1:0-16344 GCA_013399455.1 Anthoscopus minutus
ATAAGAATAAATAGCAGAAGAAATAGTGATTGTAAAGAAGAAGAAAAAGAAGAATGTGATGAAGAATCAATAGTAGTAAACAAGAAGAAGAAGAAAAAGTTGAATAAAAATTAGGAGAAGAATTAGAAGAAGAGGAAGAAATAATTGTTATCGTAATTAGTAATAAGAACTAGAATTAGAAAAACAGAAGAAGAACAAGAGAATGACTAAGATGAAGAAATAGTAGCAGTATTAAATAATAATAAAAAGAAAAAAATTAAGATGATGAAATTGCAGTTGTAGCAGTAATAATAATGTCAAATTAAAAGACACATCCACACATCTTCAAGAATAACATGATGAAGAGAAGGGTCTTAAAGATGATCTAATTCCTATTGATTTTCTTCCGTTCTCTTTCTTTCTCTCATTCTCTCTGAGACCTCTTTCCTATTCTATCTCTCTACCTCCCCTCTCTTGTTAAATAAAATCCGTGTTAAATAAATCCTTATGTTGTCCTCATATGGTCTCATTTGCTCCTTCATTTGGGCAGAGGCATCTTTTCCTAACAGGATTGTGACACCTGGGCAGGGTTCCTTCCAGCCACAAGCATTCCATGATTCTGTCAGCTCCTCACTTCCCTTTTCTTCTTCCCACTGCTTCGAGTTGGGAATGTGCTAGAAAATGTCCAGCAAAGAGGCCTTTGCTATCTGCTCCAGGAGCCCACACAGCTTCAGGACCTTGTCACCTGCACCTGCACAGCTCCCTTGGGACACATGGCAGAACCAGCACCCTGGGAACCTCAGTAATTCCCCTCTGGGATCCATGGCACACACAGCCCTAGCAGGCAAAGCTCTGCTAGGGCTGAAACCCAAGTGGAGCAAGATCTTACAATGACTTTTCCCAACCTACCATCATCACTTAAGGGTTGTTTTAGCATGGGGATTTGGGAAATAAACAGGGGAGGGTCTTTGTCTGGCAGCTGCCACAGGTAGAGACAGACACTGTGAAAGAACCTGAGTGGGCAAAGACCAGGAGAAAGGAGGAGACAAAGAGCACTAAGCTGGTGGCTCTCTGTAAACCAAAGTGGAAGCTACTGAAAAGGAATGGGACAGAAATGAAGAATTCGGAAACTTTGATTTACTGTCCAAATACAATTTTGTCCCTTGATCGCAAACATCCTCCTGATAAAAACAATCATCCAGCATGCTTTTCAGAAAGTACTTAGTTCTGAATTGATGTTGTAGGCTGCAGACACAAAGAAAGATGGAATGGGCTTTCTCCTCCCTCTAGTTCCTTTGACATCCTCAGTACGAGGAAGCACCAGGTAGAAAAGGGCAGCTTGTGTTCACCCTTCAAAAAGAGCTAAAAGGTCTTGTAATCTCTGTAGCTGTTCCCACAGGGAATGTGAAGGCTGATGCCAGACCCCCAAGGGTCACATTAAGGGGTGCCTTCCCACAGTGCTCGCCTGGCATTGAGTGGCAGTTTTATTCACTGGGCTTTGTTCTGCCAGAAGCCAGGTGGGTAGGCCTTGGCCTCCTGGACACAAAGATTCTGTGTTCTTTCTTTTTTGGGGGAGAAAGGCAGGCCCTTTGGTAGCCAAAGCCCAATGCCCACAGGTGACATTTACTGGGTTATTTATTGCATGAAATGATGTGCTGGGCTGTGCATGTAACTCTGCAGGTGTTTCTTAGCGTGCAAACAACATCCCTCAGTGACACTGAGGGAAAGGGAAACCTTTTGTTGCATGAGAACCAGCAAAACCTCTGACTCTCACACTGTTCTCTTTGAACACCTCTCCTGCCTCACTCTCTCTAAATAAAGTCCACTTTTATGCCCATCCTTGGCAGTGCTCTTCTCACATCACTCTGCTCTTTCTGGATGGTGGGGAAGAGCATAACTTCAGTTAGTTTGCTGGTGACACATGACTGAGAGTCATGACTGACACACCAGAGGCCTGAACTGCAATCCTGAGACATGAACAGGATGGAGAAATGGGCCGACTGCAACCAGGCAGGAACAGCTCCAGACAGTGGCTCATGCTGGGAGCAGCTGGCTGCAGAGGAGTTTTGTGGAAAGGACCTGGTGTTCTTGGTCGACAACAAATTTAATATGAGCCAAAACATGTCCAGGCAAAGAAGGCTAAGGGCAGCCTGCACTGTATTAGGAAGAGTGTTGCCAGTAGGCTGAGGGAAGAAATCAGCAATTGTAAGGCCACACCTAAAGTGCTGTGTCTCCACTGTAGAGAGGCCAGTGAAAATTCATGAAGGTGATGAATGAACTGGAGCATCTCATAGATGAAGAAAGTCTGGAAAGGCCATGCAGACTCCCTGGCAATCTTAGGGAGACTGGAGTCTGCCTTGCTTCTCTCTTCTATTTCCTTTGCAGCCTGGAGGCCCTCACATCTTTTACGGGTATTCAAAACCTATGTCCAGTGCAGGACAATGGGAAAAGCACAAAGAGGAGCAGAGGTTGGCCGTTGCTGTCCATCTCAGAGGGAGATTTTGGACTTTGTTCTGTTCCCAGTCAGTGACTGCAAGGGTATCAGGTAGCATAAGGAAAGTCCATTGCTTCCCTTACATTGTTTTCTTTGGCTTGTGTTCTAAAGCTGAATGTGAGAGCTGGATATAGTAGTTTAACCCCAGCCAGAAACCAAGCCCCCTACTAGCCACTCTGAAGAAAATTAACTCTACCCCAGCCCAAATTAGCACATTGGAGAAAAAACTGCCTTTTATCTTTTCTTTGTTTTTTCCTTTGTACAGCAAGGAGGATATTGCTTGACCATTAGCATAGGTACATTTCTAGGAATACTAGGAATAGTCACATGTCTATTACCAGTTTTTTACCCTTATATCTTGTTCTCCCTGTAAGATAAATATCTGCCTATAAAATAAGGCATCCTTTAAAGCTCATTCACCTGCAAGCCATGAATCTTTGTGCATCTTCAGAGTTCTGAAAAGATGGTCTATGTTTTCTATCTTGCTAGATGTCTTTTTCTTTGAATTCAGATTTAAATTTCTGGAAGCTGATGCTGACTTTTAAAAATTATTGCCAATATACCTTCTGCTATGGGCTTTATCAGCAGGGATGAAAGCCACCATTCTCATAGCTAACTTGTCAGGGCCAGTCTGTCTCTCCGCAGGTCTGTCTCTACTGTAACAGACCATGGATGTTTGCAGTCTCTCTAAGGACAAGATGGGTTGACAAATACCCCATAGCATTTCCATTAAAACACTACAGCTCATACCCAAAATTCCTGACAGTACACCTCCCACATGCTTCAGCCATAGATGTTAGGGTAGGAGCTGTGTACATTAATTCTGCAATGACACTTGCCTTTCAGTTAAGAAGGGAACATCATTTTTTGTCTTCTCTGCTTCTGTCACTTCTCAATCCCTTTCTGTAAGGTCAATAATAAAAATTCATGAAAGTTGACATTTTATTTCTACTTTTTTATGATGGAGACATTTTCTGAGGAAGAGTCAGAAGTTTGAATCTTCTATTTTAGACTTATCTGATGGTCCAGTCAGGAAAAGGTTCATTTTTCACTTCCACAAATCACTGCAAAGAAAACTGACCCTTTCTGATCTTGGTGAGCTCTTCTCAACATATTTAACCACACCAGAAACAAAAAAGGAGCTTTCACATTAAAATAAATGTCTTTGACACATAGCAGCACCATGCACAGATGCCCTAAAGATGGAAGATTTGCACTGAGTCTAACAGTTGTCACTTCTTTAAGAGGCATTCTGTCTGAGGTGTGCATAACTTTGTTGCATTCATGTCACTTTAGGCACACGAGTGACCCAGTGACTTTGTCTATCACTGCTGTGACTATCACAACATATAGCCACTGTCTCTGCAACCTTGCAATCAAATTGATCAGCAATTTTACTCAGCAGAACTGATTTTTCAACAGTTGCAAATTGAATGAACTGGTTCTTGAATACATTATTAGTCCACACTGAAGCATGATAAAATGAGTGAGGCCATATATAGTTAGTCAAAAGATAGAGTGAATATGCAGAATAAAATATGTATAATTTGGATTTCCATTTGTTAAACAGATTTTCAACCTCTTATTTAAAGACTTACTTTCCAGTAGAATTACCACATTTCATGAAAAACTATCCTGAAGTCCATACAGTGTAACCAGATGTGACCAAACATCAAATTGAAGCAAGCAGACATATGAGCATCCCACATCTGTGTTTTGTTTCTTACTAATTGCAAAACAGAGAAAACAGTAAATGAAATTATCTTCAAATAAGAGTAGTGCAGTACCAGCTGCATTAATATAAAGGAAACTCAAATGTAAAAAATTCTTCAGTAAACAACAAAATGAGATTAGTCTACTATGGATAAGCTTGCATGGGTGAGGAATAAAAACTAAACTCCTTTCAATATGCTGTGAAGATGCCATGGGATCACTTTTCATTTTTGTTTTAATGACATAATTTCCCAGAATGATTACAAATAATAGGTAATATCATTACATCAAGTTTCTGTCTACTGATGGCCCAGGGTTTTAACTTTGGATCAGATCCTAGTACCTGGCCAGGAATTAGGAGTGAGATATCTATCACTGCCCTTTGCACTAGCACACACTCCTAGGTCAGAGTGCTGACTGTGGGCTCAGGGTTCTGTTCCTTGTGAGACAGACAGACACTTTCACTTCTTTACATGAGAGAGGGATGAACCAGAATCACCTTTGTAAAAAACAGTGTTTTCTTTTCCCCTTACACGATCTGAACTTCTAAGTTCTTCATAACAGAAGTTTGCAAGAGATGATTCATTCTATGTGCATTAGTCTCCCACTCCTAATGCTAAGGTGAGATGAATCAGCTTTTATAGATTACTATATTTCTATAAGGATTACTGCATTTTCCTGACTGACAACTTGGTGCTCTTAGTGCTTGCTATTTGCCTAATTTGATTAACTCCCAAACGATTTTAAATGGCTAAAGTTAGGACATTTGTAGTTCACTTAATGAAACAGGGTTCGGGTTTGTTCACAAAGTGGAAAAACTGAATGCCTCTCTTTATTTGAGACTCATGAAAAACCTGCTCTTCAGCATACTGAGCAAAACACCTCTGAATGCTTTCATCCTGTGCCATGCATGAAAATCTCATCCTGCGCTTTCATATTCAGAGCTCTGTTAAATTTTAAATATGAAACACATTGCATGAAAAAAAAAATTATAGTTCTGGCCCAGTAAAGTTTTTATATGTGCATAATATTACTAGTTTATTTGTGTCCTTGCTTTAATACTATCAGGCTATCATTTCAATCACGAATACACCGCAATAACTCTTCAGAACTCTTCTTTTACACAGAAAAACATCACTAAAAATGTCCTATTATGCAGGAGGCATATAAATTTATAGAAGAAAATCTAACTAACAGTAAGACAGTAGACACTTGGAGACCCTCTAGAGATACTGTCAAGAAAAGTGAGCATAGATAGGGAACATGTCATGCCATTCTCTACTACATTGTGTGCATCGAGAAATAAGAGATCTAATATTCACATGGGCCTGTCAGCTCACTGTTCTTCTTGGTTTGCTCATTTCTTTGTCCAGGAGCGAGGGTTTGGAGGCTATGCTCTGTACAAAGAAGCCTTGTTAATTCGAGCCTCAGCAGTACAGGTGTATGACTCACAAAAAGTTGATTGATTAGGCAAGGGTTTACATATAGAGGTCCCACTACAACACAGCTCAGAACAGCTTAGCTTAGCTTGTTCTGTATTATAAACTCTGAATCTGAAATTCATGGCAGGCAAGTTCTGGTAAGAATTATCTGCTGACCTCAATTATTCATTCTGTATTGACAAGAACGAGAGTAGACACTGGTTCATCAAGAGGAAAAGGAAGGCATTGCCAAGTTTTTCAGGATCTGTTGGCAGCTCCTAGTTATGTTTCTTCTGTCTTCATATCCATAATATTTAAAGCCATGGTGTCTTATAAGCTTGCTAAGTAGAAGCTTCTCGGTGACAGTTGTACTTTTAATGCTTCAGTTCAGACTTAAATACTTAAACAATACTTTAAATTTACACAGTTGTTCTTGGGGCTTGATCCCATGAAACTCAAGCAGGGAGTATTGCCTATGCAGTAGAAAAGCTAAGAAAAGTTAATAAGCAGGAGAAGGACTCAAAACCACACTAATAAAGCCATTGCTGTCTACCCCACTAAAGGCTAGAAGCAATATCTAAAAGAGTACTTGGTTTACCTGCCTCATTAGGTGACTGAGCAAATGTGGGAGATTATGTATAAAGACTGTAGCCAGGTCTTGTTTACTTCCTTCTGCAATAGCCACCAGGTGATTATTCCTGAGAACATAGGGATACATTCAACTGTAGTTACTTTCAATATCCTTTTAGCCCAGGACTCATTCTTTCCACACAGGTTACAGAGACAGTTCAGGGAATTACTTCTGCAATATAGCTCACAATTTTTTAAGCACAATCCTTACCTAAGGCAGTACTTCCATCTTATTTCAAATGTTTATGAAAGAACTAAGAGGTAGGGCAGATCCATGAAACCTGTAGCAATGGGGAACAAAGATACATAGAAATCCTCCTACATCTGAAGGAGATAATTTTATTGTAGCAAACCAAGTCTTTTTGTACTTTAAACACAAGAGAACTTAACTGAACCTTAACAGAACTTAACTGAAACCTCACTGAGAAAGGCACTCATTGGCCACTGCAGCCTTCGCATCATTGCTCACATGTCCCTGCATCCAATCAGCTTCCTGCTCCCATGGTCCTGGCATTTCCCCAACCAATCACTGCCCACTACCGACCAGCGCTCATCCGGCATTCAACTGGCTCCCAACCAACTCTCCCTGCCCGCCCCTTCTGCAGCTGAGCCCTTCCCAGAGGGCCTTTTGGTCAGCAGAATTTAACAATTTTAATATATTTAACAAAGATAAAAAATATTCTTAGTCTTATGTCCTACAGGAACTCATGTTTTTTCCCACTTTCTGTGAAATTTTTGAATTTGCCCTCAATAATTGTTATGTTTTCTAATGAATTGATAGTGAAAATGAGAAACAAAAATTATTGACAGTTAATAGCCCTGGTGTTTGACATGGATGTTACAAAGCACAGTGAAGCACTGTAGAACAAACACAGTCATTTGTCTCTCAAAGCAAGTATTTGGGATGACTGGGAAATGAAGGTGCAAACTTTGATTTGTTACATTCTCTTGAAGATCTATCCATTTGCATACAGACACTTGACACACACAAGGCACAAATAAACATGAGCAGGCTTTTCCCACAGTCCAAGAGAATTGCTCTGCCAAGACAGATTTTAGTGCTGGGCCTATGGCAGTGTCTTATGCTTCTCATGAAGCCTTACAGACCTGGACTTTGCACCATGCTAATCAAAGCAATACAGCTCATATGAATATTGTTAACAAATGAGATTGCACTTTTACTATAAAAAGTGATTGAATGTCCGTCATATGTTTCTAGGCTGGCTGTGCCAGCTCAGGAGCTTCTAGCTCAGCAACTTTAGATAAATTATCAGTACTGCCATTTGTTGATTGCTTTATCTTCCGCATCCTCATGAGTGCCAGTTTCTGTCAGGGAACATTGGTTTTACCATTCTCAGAATGTTAAACTTCAGGGTTGTTGAATCAGGCTGGATTCAGCACTCTTCAACACCACAAGCAAAGTGACTCCCCTCTCAACTCATCACTGACAACTCTGAGCTGAGCCACTCAGGCACAGCATCCTGCTACACTGATTTGTTAGTGTTTGGCTGATCAGTGAACAGAAAACTTCAGAAGTTAAGAAACAATGGTGCACCTCATTATTCAGAAGCACAAGTCTAAAAATAAGTAATTTTAAGCTCTCTGTGCAGATACAAGGAATATAGTCAAGCAATATCCATCCATTCTCTACAGAGGTTTTGAGGGCACTATAATTTCAGTAGAAACATCAAGACAGAAATGTGAAAAATTAGTAAAAATAAGATGGCACATCAAATTATTTTAGAATCTGATTATATGTAGCATGAAAATACATCAGATTTAGTGATCTTTGGTACAAATCCTCCCCTATCTCCATAAGCTAGCATAGATACCTGTAGTTTTATCAGAAGTTAACATGGCCTCAGATTCCTGGTGTTTACAAGTGTAGAAAACCTTTTACATAACTTTAATAGCTCAAAGCTACTTACCTAAAATTGAGCATGACCAGGCTATCATCAGGTAATTCAAACAGTATTTGGTTCTTGTTTTTAAGCACCTGAACTGAGCCCTAGCTGTCAGAAGCGCCATATATATATTTCATATCTTCCTCCCCACTTACCAGCAGCTTAATTTGATATATAGGATTATCCATCTCTCTTACACCATATACAGATTAGGGCAGGTTTCTCAGATAATAGTATGAACTACTACTTTTACTTTTATGTATGAACTACATAATAGTATGAACTATTACTTTTATTTTCCACATAAGTGAAAAATTAGTAATTTTGGTACCTCATATTGATTCCATTAATAGTTTGCAAATTTTCTTTATGAATTTTTTCTGCAAGATATTTGGTTCTGATTCCAATAAATGCTAATGGAAAGGAATGTGTAATATGCTATATAGGAATCAAATCCAGATGTCCGGTGTCTTTTGAATTTGTCATTTAAAATGGCAAGTACTTCATACTATTCTTCAGGTCTCTTTCAGCATTGTGCATAAATAAGAAGGGCAGGAAACCAAATCTAATCACTCATGATAAGTGCATGAACAAGTATTTAAGTCTCTCCTGACAGCTGGCATTATTTTCTTTATAAATCTATTTATATTATGACAGGTTTTCATTTTCCATCGTTGTAAAGGGATGGTGGCAGCAGTGTTGAAGAGAGGGGAATAACGTAATAGTTAGTCCACAAATAATGCATCCTGACAAATGCTGATGGCAAATCTGAGTTTCAAAATGTGCTTCACATCAGCATGCAGAAGAGTCACTGTTTCTCTGAAGGTTATTCAAGCACTTTTTCAGCTGTGCTCTGGAAATCATGTGTCCTGGTTTCTGCCAAGGTGTCTGCCAAGGAAGGCAGGAACCTCCCTTGGAATGGAAAATGTGCCCCCCT
This sequence comes from Anthoscopus minutus, assembly GCA_013399455.1. Taxonomy (NCBI): domain Eukaryota; kingdom Metazoa; phylum Chordata; class Aves; order Passeriformes; family Paridae; genus Anthoscopus; species Anthoscopus minutus. The sequence goes on from VWYI01021650.1 coordinate 9,079, forward strand.
TCCGTCCAAATTATTATAACTTTGAAATTAAGGGGTTTCTAGGCAAAGATATGGGGAAAAGGAACAACAGCTCTTTATTAGTATGTATATGTATAACAAGGCTAACAACCCCATTGGCAGCAACAACGGACAAAACCACAAGCCCAGGAACAGCCTTCCCCTGCCGCAGGCGCTTTTCCCGTCGGTGCAGTTCTGGTCACAGCCGGCAGGGGCGCTGGTGGCTCCCGGCCGGGCAGGGCAGAGGTGATGATTCCCCCGCGGCTGCAGGGGGCGCTGTGGTGCGGGCTCGGCCGCCTCTCTCCACACGGTAATGGAGGGAGGGCCGGTGGGAGAGGGACAGAGGGAGAAGAGGCTTTCCTTTGAAAACCCACTGGGACAGCTGGTCTCAGGGCCATTCGGGAAACTGAATGGACTGCATCAGGAACCTTGGAACAATGGACTGGAACAGCAGAAGTGGGCACACCCAAGGTCATAATCAAAATGTAGCAGAACCTCTGCAGCCTAGCAGGAGCTGCAGGGTCAGGCGGACAAGGGATGTTGAGTTGAAGTGCAGCGAAAAACCTGAAGCAGCAGCAGAAAGACCATCAGGGCAAGGTGGGGGATGGCTCCTCTGGCTAGTCCTCTGGCCGTGGCTGGTGCCGAGGTTGGGTTGTACAGAGGGGTGGCACGATGGGGCATGGCAGCTTGTGGGTGTGGCACCGCCCCGGGTGCCCCTCATCCCCTAACTCTTGCGGAATCCTGGGCTGGCCCTCACACTTTGCGATGCTCCTGGAGCCAGGCAGGGCGCAGGGCAATGACCATTCCAGACACAAGACAAAAAACTAACAACAAAAATGGATACGGGATAAAAACCATCCTCAAGGCATCTTGAAAACCAAGTTTCTTTCCTGACAGCAGGTGCTTCTCAAATTTATCTGTGGAGAAAAGGCAGAAATATTTCTTTCTTAAAACTGACACTCACAGATGAAGTACTAATTTTAATTATAATTTTAATTTTTATTTAGTAAATGTCAGATAAAATTTTTATGGCTTATAATATAACTGGGGGTGGTGCTCAGGGCTGGACTGTGCTTTACACAACAGGGCTGCTCCACACAGCAAGAAAACAAGACAAAGAACATACTGTCAATGTCAATTTATTGTGTGCAAACCCATTCCTAACTAGGCTGTCAGTAGATATATGCAGAAGAAGATGTGGTAACACTTCAGTGGTTATTAACTTCTTTTCCCCATGCATCTGTAAAATGTCAAGGAGATTGTAGAAACCTATTCAGTAAATTCTCCTTCTGCTAAGCTGCTCCTGTTTCCATAGCAGTTCTGATTCCCTGCTGTGTGGCAGAAGGCTGCTTATATTCTCTGCTCCCTCACTCCTGCCTTGAGAGCAGTTACAAAGATGTTGACGTGAAGAACATGTAGAAGAGAATGAAGTTATGCCATCTCTGAACGAGGTCTGGCTGTCATGGCAGCTACTGCTCACCAAGGCAATCAAATGAGGTGCTGCTTCTTTCCTCAAAATTAGGTGACACATTTGAGACTTGAATGATACCCAGACACAGTCCCTCCATCACTTTCAGACAGAGATAGTGACATCAGCCAAACCCCTGACATAGCTCTGAATATTTACTGGCTCTTTAATAAACTGATGGGAGGTCCTGCATTCACTACAGAGTGCTGAGGGCTTGGGTTTGATGGAATTTGATTGAAAAATGGGGGTGTTAACTTTTTTTTCTATGAAGCATTGAACAATAGTATGTATACTGATTTAAAGAATTGTAGAAATGCCTCTGAAGCAGAAAAACATTTTTCTGTAATATGTACACATATTCTATTTAACAATCCAGATAACCTATATTTACCCTAATTTACAGGAAAAATATAGTCCAGGAAGACTTTTGGGAAGATAGGTCATGCCAATCAAGAGTCACATGTATTGTTGGCATCAACTTCAGTTTTAAAAGATCTCACTCACTTCTAAAATTAATTACTGTACTAACACTGTATTATTACACTGGGTTGCATATTCAAAGTTTCTCAACTCTTTCTTACTTATATTAAAATATAACTGGGTCTTTCTAAGGCAGTCAGGTGCCAAAACTGGAGGAAAAGAATTCCAGAACTGATTAATTGCTTGGTGTCCATATACCTCACTAAACAGATGAGAATAGGGAATTTTTCCCTTCTTCCTTATCCCTCAGAAAGCTTAGAACTAGAATGTGTGTCAAGATGGAGATTTTTCTCCCTGCTGCATGAATGTACCAGTCCACTGTTTTGCAGCTCTTCAGCACTGAGATGTTGGCACTGATGCTTCCTTAAAGAAACAGAAAACTCAAAGAAAAGGGAGAGAATCAGAAATGTAATGAGTGAAGGTACAGGAAAAAAACCCACAATAATCACAAACCCTGAGGTTTATGATTTAAAAATATTCTTAATTTGTAATGTAATTAAGAAACTAATATTTAGCATTCACTGTTCTTGTTTACGAGTGACTTTATTAGCTTGCTTTCAAAACCAGAATTTTTGCTATTTTGCAGAACAAAATGTCTACAAACACAGGTCACAGTGTGCTTTAGTGATTAAAAGCCAGGCAGATAACTGCACAGACAGTAACCATGACTTACTGGCAAGAACTGATCACTAGTTGAGTGCTGATGGAGTTTTTGACTGTTATGGTCTGCTGTTTAACCATTTTAAGCAGATAATTTCAGAATAAAAAGCAGCTATAAAAAGGAAATTACATAAGACTACAAAGCCAGCCCATCAGCTTTCATCATTCTATTCTTGTTTGCACCAGCTGAAGATCCAGATGTTGATTTTAGCTCATTTTCAAGTTTTCAAAGACTTCACTATGTGTTTTATTTTGGCCAAAAGCCCAGATCTAGCTTTCGATAAATTAATTTACTTTCCAGTTGCTACCGGTACAAAAGTTTCAAAGCTTGGATATTATATTGCATGAATTTTGCTATGCTTCAGGAGCAATGAGAGCAGTGCTAAGAACACACCTTTAGTGAAGTCATTAAGGTTCTACTTCACTGTTCCAAATCCACTTCAACAGATGTCCTGCCAAAGGCATTGCAGTAGCCATTTTAGAATATTTCAATAAAAAGAATGAATTTTCTTTCATCAAAACTCTTCCACTACAAACTAACTAAGACAGAATTAGGATCAATAACAAAAGTCATTGAACTGTACAAAACAACACCAGAGTCAGTGGATGAGTAGCGGGTTCTCCATTAAGCTTGGAGTCACCCACTCTGAGTCTGGAGTCACCAGACAGATTTGCTCAAGTCTTTGTCAGGTTTGGCTGACTTGAAAATTTGGTATTGACTCAACACCAGGAAGATTCCAGCAACAGAAGATTTAAATGATTATTGGCAAACTTGGATATTTTGGCTATGTAAAGCAAATAAATTCCTTCATCTGTAAGGAACTACAAATAAAACTGACAAGAATTTGTCACTTGACTTTTCTTTTTAATAGCAGACATTCATCATGTGTCACTTTGCTAATTACTGCATAGCACATACACAACCCGTATAACAATGGAGTTCCTCCTGATTTCTTTTTTTCAATTAAGCTTCCTGATGTATTTTAAACATTTGTTTAATGAGAAAGGGGAAAGTACAAAAGTACTTGTGGAGTACAAAATAAAGACTAATTCTTTAATAGACAAGTGAAATTTTCAAAAATCATCTGAGAGCGATAAACCCAAAATGAGAAGTGATGCAAAAATCTCATGACATGTTTTTTTTCATTAGAAGGGACCATTTTGCTGGAAGAAAGACTTTTCAGGGAAACACGTCAAAGTTTTGTGAAAAGCTTAATGCATACATTTCTCATTTAATTTCAACAATGTCATTTTGTTGCAACCAAATAAAAATATTTCTTCAACATGCTCATTTTATCAGTTCCATTAAAGCGCTTATTTTTGCATATATAATTTAACATTCTTTTTAATATTTGCAGAAGTTCCATTAACTGTGTCAATACCATCTTTGGTAGCTTTATTGGAAAGTGTTCCACTGTCTCCCAAATGACATTCCATGGCTCAAACTGTACCATAGGTAAGGCTCATACCCAAATGTGCTCTACTCTCCAATCTACCTGCATATATTTTGTCATCCCTACTTGATTTTCTCTGTGGACAATCGAGGAAGAGCAAAGAAGTGACCACTTATTTTCTAATTAGAATAATTATCTTTAGTATCTTAATATGACCTATTTTGAGCCATAGGGCCTGGAGATATCATGACTAGTTTGGATTATAAGCACAACCAAATAAAATCTTAAACCTGCAGGGTGGACAATCAAATGCAATATATATGATTTATTGCATTGTTTTGTCAAGAAAATTCAATATTTCTAACACAGAAGAAACTTTAAAGTCCTCAAAAAGAGCAGCATGCAGCTAAACTGAAAAGTTATTCTGAAGCCAAAGATTTATTTGATCCCTAGAAAAAAATGTAAGTACTCAAATGCCAGAGTGCCTTCATACACTTAGGGACATGGGCTTTCTCCAGAAACTCATTCAGGTGTTGGATTTTATAATTATGTTGGTTTAGATTTGACAGCAGTTCTGTCTATCTGTGAATTATGTATGAAAGGAACAGAGGTTTGGGAGAACTAGAGTGAGAGTTTTATACCACATCATGAATGAAACACGCTTATTTTGGTTTCACATTATGCTCAAGTAACACAGAAACCCAGCCAATTCCTGATATGGGTTCACAGTGACGTTTCCTTACTTTTCTACTCAGTTTCAGTGATTCAGCTTTCACTCCTGATCTACACTCAGTAAAACTGCAGAAACAGTACCTCTAGATTGGCTGAACCCATCTGCAGGGAGCGCTTTGCTTTGGAAGTCAATGCCAACCAATGGGTGTGTAGAGATGGCTGTGTGCTGGTGGCACTGATGATGTTGGATCTGGCACCATGAGGCAATTGCCCTCTAAGCCAGGAGTCCATGCAGGGCTGGGCAGAGGAACCTGCATGACCTGCAATGCATTTAGGGCCTTGACCAATTTGCTAACTTAATCTATGCTGGGAAAAAAAAAATCCTGTAGCTATCAGGGAAGGGTTAAGGAAACAAAATAGATTCAGCTTCTAGAAAAAGCAAAATTTGTTGATGAATTAGCTTTTCTTCACCCTGATGGATATTAGCCTTATGAAATTGCTGTCTCTAGTTTTATTCACATTCAAATCAGTTCCCATTGCTAATGAAGTAGAAATGCAAAGAACAATGCATGAATTTGGAGACTGTGTTCGTGCCCCAACAATGATAAACAAAACATATATAAAGGGTTTCCACGATACTTCACTTGACATAGACTTGAAAGGGCACTCCTTTATATCTTGGCTGAAGCAAGCATTTTGTACAAAGGGAAATGAGTGATTACTTGCACAGAACCAAAGTGAAAGCAAATTTTCTTTCCTTATCCGAATTCCTAAGGGAAAAAAATAAAAAGGTGTCAGAGAGGGCAGAAGAGTCTTAGAGCTTCAGAGGAAAAACCAATGCTCCCCTGGGCTCTGGATCCTCCTTTGGGCTGCAAAGTCAGTGGGAAAATCATCAACCACTGTGTATCAGCTTGTTTATGTGCTTCAGAGCATTGTCTTCCAGCATTATCTGGCTTTTCTTCTGTTTAAGATACCACTTGAAAGCACAAAGAGAATATGCAGAATATTCAGGGATTCACTTCAGCTCTGTACCAAAGATCCCAAATGATTGGGTTCTTTTCTCATTCACTTCTCTGTTAGTTTTTCAGAGGAGATGTGAAGTAGCTTCAAGTAGGTGATGACAGTCAGTCTGCAGTGATGGGTGCCTGAAAGTGCTCCTGCACACTCAGCATCTGCTGCATCACATCTTAATGCTGAGTAATGACACCCATACCAAATACCCATACCATATATATCAAATCAAATATACATCAAATAGTCATCTCTCATTTCTGAGGAGAAAGTTGTACTTCTGGTACCTATCACCTAGCCTTTACATAAATAAGCACATTGGCTTTTTTGACAAACCTCAATTAGCAGCATCAAATTGTAGATGAAGAAACAAGGGAAGAAGTTTTTCACCTCTGCAAAACTATGTCCTCTCAGAATCAGTTTCTAAAAGAGGAATAGAAATTTCTTTGCACAAATGTCAGTCCCACAAACTTCCTGTTTGGTGACTCTGAAAACAGTCACAACAACAGACCAGAGACACAGTTTTAAGCTCTTGATTATACCCTGTTACACCAGGTAGTACTGGCAACCACAGTTTTACAAATTTCCCAGTCTAGGGAGAAATAGAAAGACATGCTAGACAGTGTTGGTGCCTTAGGTTCTGGATTTTTTTAAAAGCAATTTCTTATATATAAATTTGGACTCTGGGTTAGGGGGACAGAGCAGAGGAAGCTCCCCTTGTTCCTATGTCCCTGGGCCACTCCCTGGCCCTGGTCTGGGTGCTGCAGCAGTCAAGGATCACCCCTGGCCTGGGCAGGAGGAGGAAGCTGGACCTGGGACATGTGGGTGCCCGGAACTCTGAACATCTCTCCGCATGGCTGAATTAAACATCTGCAGATCTTATGAAAAGGCCCCTGTTCCTTTTTTATCCTGGACTTTACTAGCTAATATTCAAGCTGCAACATATATAGACTGTGGCTGTTCTAGGATAATGAGGATGCAGAGAGTTCGATCTCTGTCCTGTAGTTATTTTTGAGTCAGACCTGAGTTCGAGAAGCATTTCTTGAATGTCTTTTATTCCAGGACTGGCCTATGTAAATAATAAAACAAAATTGCACTTGAATATTCCATTCATATATAGTGTTATATTTATTTGAATATAACATTGCTAATTTTTCTTCCTGTGGGGCATCAGCATAGCTGGCCTGAATGTCTGCAACTGAATATTAAAAGCTAACAGTAGTGGCAAAACAAAACACTCTTGTCAAGAGGAGGTGACCCATCCATTCAGCAGCATAAAATATTTATCTCCTTGCTCAAAATTAATTTAAGAACTTTCATTAACTGAATCCAATCTGTTTTCAGAAACTCCTTTATAAAACCATTGTAAAAATCATGCACTCCTAGGTATGCCTGCCAGTTGCAGAGAAGGCTTCTGTTTCAAATGAAATGGTACCAAATTCTATGGCAATAGGTCCACAGACATTTGTTCACAGGAAACAAACTGAATTCCCTTTCAGATTACATCTTTTGAATTTGAAACAACTAGAAGATAATGTATGAAAATAAGCAGGCTTCCTGTTGCCTTCTGATTTGAAGACAAGA
>VWYI01021650.1:16538-31248 GCA_013399455.1 Anthoscopus minutus
GTGAGATAAGGTAGGGTTAGTGAGGAGTGGAAAACTACTGGAGTTAGGAGGGGTTGCATACCATGGGGGGTGATTGCATATCACAGGTGAGGGGGGAGGGGGTCCTGCTGCTTTCCTTCACATCCCAAGATCTTCCGTGGCGCCTGCTCCTATCTACCACAGCTTCCAGATAGTATCTTTCTGAACGTTGCTCTTTTGCACTAAGGAACATACAGGCCAATATGATTACACAGGTGATGATCTATTGTTACCAAACAAGGGAAGCTATTAAAAATTTGTAGGATGTATGAGGCAAATGGAACAGGAGATTGAAAGTACTGGTGTATCTGAATTTTGTTATTTAAAACTCCAGATGTTACGGATAAATTCAAACAATTTTATCACTTTCACTGGAAAAAAATGTGATTTTGCTTAGTTTTTCTATACTTTTGAACAGCCTATCCTGAGGCCATAATTGTCTGGACTTGACTTCATGTTTTATGGTGAGAAATTACTGCAGAATAATATTTTAGTTTTAGCCCTTAAAATTGCAAGTCAGTTGTTCCCAGTCAGGGGTTGTGCTGGTGTTTGGAAGTAGCAGTGATTTTCCATGGTGTGATATATGTTACATGCCACAGTGACAAGTAATATGTACAATTGACTTTTGTTGTAGGTTCATTGTGATTCTTACAGCACTAGAAGACCTTCTAAATGTTTTTAGGGTATTGCTGCTGGTGTGACAAGTTTGGGTGGATGACACTAACGTCACAGTGAAGAAAATTGGCTCTCTCTAATAGTCCTCCGGGCAGACAGTGAGAAGAGTTTATTATTGACTATTTCTCCAATCACACAGTTACTCCACGCTTAAAGAAGAATAAAGTAAGAAAAGTCCTTTAAATTTAGGCTTTTTTGTTGCTTGTGGAACAGCCCTGAGATGCAATGCTGAGAACAGAGTTCTACATCTGCTGCAGAGTGTGTTGAGAAGCGTAGCTTCCCCCAACCTCACCCTGTGTAGCTGCTCACCATGGGAAAGGCACCACTATGAGAGCTGTCAGTCACAGGGCAGGAGTACATGATCATATGACCACATTCAGCGACTCAGGACATTGCTTTTAAGTGAAGGAAGTTCTGATAAATATCTTTAGCCAAGGGATAGCTAGTGAGTAAGACAGTCTGCTTCACACAATGAGAATTGTAAAAATCTTTTGATAAGTGAAGGTGAGAGACTTTTCATAGATTTATTGAATCATAGAATGGTTTGGGTTGGGAGGGACATTAAAGATCATCTAGTCTCAACATCCCTGCCATGGGCAGAAAACCTTCCACTAGACCAGGTTACTTAGAGCCCCATTCAACATGTCTTGAAGAGTTCCACGGTGAGGACTCTACAATATCTCTGGGGAACCTGTTCCTGCCTCACCACCTTCATAGTAAAGAATTTCTTCCTAGTACCTAATCTAAACTATCCTACTTTAGTTTACATGCAATCCCCCTGGTCGTAGCACTATAGACCCTTGTGAAAAGTCCCTCTCCAGCCTCCTTGTAAGTCTGTTTAAGTACTGGAAAGTGCTGTAAGATATCCATAAAGCCTTCTGCAGGCTGAACAGCCCCAACTCTCTCAGACTGTCTTCATAGGAGAGGTGTTTCAGGCCTGTGATCAGTGTAGTGACTCTGCTCTGGCCTTGTTCCAACAAGTTTTCTTTCACCCTGCTGTTGTGTCAAATGGCACTTCTGAATTGCTCACAGGTGTAGTTTGCTGCTCCAGCTGGTGTTCCCCACTGTCATCAGCCCTCCACATCTTTCACTTTGGACAGAAGCAGGGGCCAAACCCACTAGAGTGACTCCCACTACTGGTCTCCTCCAGGACTGCTGCAGCTGGCACAAAAACATTCATGGACACAGGCAGATGAGCACCAAGTGATAGCCGTAGCTGATTAAGTTTTGATCACATAACAACCATGTATTTCCTGCTGTTTCCCTGCATGAGGTTAATGTTTCAGAAACAGAGCTGCCATACTCAGTGTGGGGCTTGTTGGGAGAGTTCACACCTGGCATGTATTTCTATATTATAGATAAATATTCTCACATATCCTATAGACTCACACCTGAGAAACCATTTTGTCTTTTCCCTACTGGGCTCTTGCTAGAGAAGGTTTGTATTGGAATCTCCAGTCATCAGCTTTTGAGTTTACATCATTTTCTTTGAGGCCCTGGAGGCATTTAGGAAGGGGTTTTCTATTTGTTGTCTTCCTACTGAAGTGAGTAATTACCCTATATACTGCAGATATCCTACTCAGCTTTGGCAGGTTTGCCTCTGCAGCTGTTTGCCATTAAAGCAGAAAACACTCCTCAACTGAGCTTCCAATGTGTAAGTGACCTCCTAAGGCTCATCTGATGAGAAGCAGCAGTGTCATTTATCAGAAAGTGTCAGAGCATTTTAGAGTTCTTGTTCATAAGTTTACAAAGAAGCCCCAGCCAAGTCAGTCAGAGGAAAGATGGTAGAATTGAGTCCTTTATGAAGCACTCTTAGTGTGATCCCATGGATTTCCATAAAATCCACAACGAATTCCAGTCTTACTCCAAGTTATGCTTCAGCGGTTTTCTATACCAATGGGGTTCTTACTAAAATTGAGGAAAAGAAGATGGTTAGGAGGGGAAAGAGATAATAAGGCATGTTGTAGTGGTCTAGAGTCGCCAAGTTGAATTTCTCAGCCAATGCACCAAATAATGTGGTGGTTTAGAGCTGGCTAAACTCACCAGTGCACTTACTTATTTCCTGCTGTGAGTTGTGGTTTAGGAGGAGGGCAAAACAAAACGAGGGCAAAACTTAAAGGGTATGAAGAAAACTTTATTAATAGAACTAAAAGAACACTTTCCCTCCCTCTGCCCAACTCCTTTTCTTCCCCAAATGACAACACAGAGACAAAACCTGGGATTTAAAATAAATTATCGCTTCTACAGTTGTCTTTCCTCAATTCTTGTGGGGTGAGGAGTTTTTTCTTGCCATGCTATGGAGACTTCTCCACAAGAAAACACTTGGCCTTTCATTTTCACAAACACCTGCCTGGGAAAAGAACTTGCTATTGTGAAGCTCCTCCCATTTTCACAGCCCCTCACAGCTGAATGAACAGGCCATGTCAGCTTATGGGATATTATTTTTAAGGATGAGCTGTTCAACAGCAAAGGCTCTCTTCATTTATCTCTGTGAACAGAGGTCTCCTTCTCTCCCTGGAGGCACAGGGTCTTTATAGCTCTCATCTCTCTCTGTTCAAGTGTCTCATGGGATCGCAGCTTCTTCTATATCTGCTTTGCTTAATTATGGTTGCCTCTGCTCAGGTCTACAGTTTGAACACTCCATCCTCCCATACTTTTCTCATTAAGGGGAATATTATAGTATATCATAGTCCATCTCCATGGCGTTACGAAAAGAACCTTAGCCTCAATACTAGGGCATCTCATCATTCTCCTTCCATCTGGAACTTGACTCCTTCTTTACTGACCTTGGTATCTTCATGATGTCTTTCTATGTGTCCCCTCTGTCCTCTTCCTTGAGAGAGGATCAAGGTCTGCAGGTCTCATCTGTGCGTTGGAAAGGTTAACATTTTACCTAGGTCTGCAGATGGTGGTGGTCAGTAGCCAAGGCAATCATGGTGATAGGTTGTAGACTGTGCTGGCCCCCTTCCCTCTGCCCGGCAGCTATGGAGGGGGATGCCACAGTGGAGGGGGCCTGGCCCAGCCCGGAGCCCGGGGGAATCCCGGCTCAGTGCAGGCCAGAGGGGCAGGGGCACGGCCCTGGTGTTACCGAGATCTCAGCAGCTGTGACCTGGCCCAGGTCCGGCCCGGGCCCCCCTGGGCTCCCTCGCCTGCCCGGGAGCCGCTGGGGCCCGGCCTGGCCCGGCCCGGCCCGGCCACATGGGCCACGGCAGAGCAGGGCCGGCCCAGCAGAGCATAGGCACCTCTTGAAGCCGGAAGCTGAAAGGAAGCTTCCCGGTCTTCCCAGGTCTTAAAATGTGGAATTCACAGAGGCGGAACTACCTTCTAAATGGCCTTAAAAGCTGTCATCTCTCAGAGCTAGTCACCTAATGGCCTTTTCTAGGCACAGAGGAAACTCCCAGCAGCTTCTCTCAGAAAACTCATTTCAGTGAGTGGTTTTCTTCCACCCTCCTATTTATCAACCAGTGCAAAACAAGCACACAGGTAAGAGCAGTTTTTAGCATGATTGGCTCTACTTTCATACCTGTATATATAATTTGTTCTGTTAATTGCATATTGGCATTGTTAGCACACTGGAATGTCTTTTCCCCTGTGAATCATACTGCACAAGCAATACCTGTAATTCCAACTGCACATGAAATCCCCACGGCCATAGCTTTTGATATTTGTCATCCAAGAGTTACATAACATAAGAAAAATATCTAATTATAGCTCGTTTTTTGGATGAAGCTTTTATATCACTCTGCCTTGTGTACAATGAATAGCCAATAGGCTACACAAATGAACCAACAATTTGAAGTCAATGACACATAAATTGTGGTATATCCAGAACCCTCCATACCTCAGAAATGAAGAGAAAGAGGAGCTTCAGCATTTGACAAGGCCCTTTTTGTACTTCAGGCTTAACAGAGTTCCTGCATAGATTTACACTGACAGCAAGATATCTTACATGTCTAGTTCAAACAAAATACTGTATATTAATGGGAAATAATTTTCATACTAGAAGGAGGGAAAAGCACGAATGAATTCTAGTTCCTGATATACAGTCATAGAATCATAGAATCATGGAACCATAGAGTCATAGAATCATAGAATAGTTTGAGCTGGAAGGGACCTTAAAACCATTCTGTTCCAACCCGGCCATGAGCTGGGACACCTTCTGCTACACCAGGCTGCTCAGAGCTCCATCCAGCCTGGCCTCGAACACTCCCAGGGATGGAAAGGGGCATAGTCTGACCATTTAAATATAGCAATGAATGATACAGCCACGTAGATAAGGCATGTAGCTATGACAGTGAGCCTTACAAAGCACTGCTTTATACAGTTCTGCTTCAATGGAAATGCAAAGTTTCCCCTGTCACCAGGTGTGCCGTGCTGCCTCAGGCCAAGCAAACCAGGCCCCATGTCCCTACTACCCTTCGCAGCATTCACCAGCATCCAGCCACATCTAACCACCATAATTAGGCTGCATTAAACAAGAAGTCAATTACAGATTCTCCCTTGCCCCTCTCCCTGACTGTTCATGGCACCATTTTCTTCAGACAGGTCCCTTCTAAGAGCTGTATTTTGTGCTTCAAGCCCTGTGAGGAGGGGAAGACTGGGGACAGTGGGACTCAGTGCTGCAACCCCTTCCACAGCAGCTGGACTTGCTGCCACTGCCTGCCTGGGGTGGAAAGTGGAGTCCTACCAGTCCTTGGCAACTTTTTTCTGAAAATCAGTGTTACAAGTGGAAAAAGACCCTTCTAGGGTAGGGGTGGAAAGTTCTGCTGGGTGCCAGGCAGGCCCTGGGCAGCAGGGTGTGTTCATTTTTTAATTTGTGGAGAGTAAAAGCAAAGCAGAACAATTTCTAGAATGAGTGATTCCCTTTTTATTTCCTTGCCATGGTGACAGGACAGATCAAAGGGTCCAGATTTGCCCTTACTACAACGTAATACAAAAAGAAAGCAGTCACGGGAGCTTTTCAGTGCCCTGCTGACTTGTGATTTGCTACCTTCTGTCATCTCAAGCAGCATGGAGCGGAAGAAGTGATCACAGCATCCTAGCACAGCATGGTCCCCTGGTCTGTGTTCTCCCAACAGCAACTCTGAAAACAGATAGAGGAGAGGAACCCTTTTAATTACATTTCAGCACCACAGGGTGACCATAAGCTTCTGTTTTGTCTGACTGTAGCCACCTGCATCCATCTACATTTGGAATCTTTCTGATATATGGTTTCCCCAGCAGGGTATTAGTAAAGTATCCAGGGTGGCGGTCGTTGATCAACAAGGGGAAACAACTCAAAGTAATGTACAAAAGGCAAAGGACTTCTTAAGAAATTGCTGTCTGAGTGAAAAGCTATCTGGTGGCTCGTCAGAGAGTGTTTGTCATTTTATGTCCTGTTAGAGGCCTTACCAGTCCAGTGAGAAAGGTGGGAAAAAGTCAATCAATTCCTTTTTTTGTAAAAACCACACATCTGACATGTGTATCCCTAATCTGGAGCTCTTCAAACCCTGAGAAGTTTGCTTCTGTCCTAAAGTGCTATTTTCCTAAAGTGGGCAAATATTTTATTTCTTTGTCATGTTCCCAGTCAAGGTATCTGAAATACACATCTGAAATATGCTACTTTAATCAGTGCTTTATTGATGGCTGTGACATGATCCCTCCATCAAAGAAGCACACAGGGGAATTACCATTAGCCAGTGACAGAGAAGGAAATTAAGGGTGAGCTTATGCTGCAATTAACTGAGCTACTGTGATGTCCTGCTTTAGTGGACAGTAGAATGCTTTGACAAAGGGCTGAGTGAACTGGTCTGTTTGTAAGCTAATGAGTTAGTTACAATTCAGATTTATGGTGGACTTATATTAGTAGCCACCACTCTGGCTGGGTCTCACAAATTCCCTTGGACACAGATTCATAAAATGTCTTGGGTTGGAAGAGACCTTAAAGATCATCTAGTTCCAACCCTCCTGACATCCTACTTGACATCAAGAAAAGCAGCACATACACTGGATACAGTTTAAAAGGCTAGGCAACACCTGGGTCAGAGGTGAAATGGGAAATAGCTGAATAACACACTGCCAATAAAATAATATTAAATACCTCTAAACAAGATCAGTAATCTTTGGGAGCTTTGTCTAATCTACCACTGATTATGTAAAAAACCACAGAAACATGAAAGTATGGACGGTGAAGCTGAGTAACTTTTTTTTTCTTTTAGTTTGTAATTATCCAGTGGTGCAGTGCAACATCCAGCTCTGTCCTCACTGCCAAGAAACTAAGCTTGAAATAGAGGAATAGCCTTCTATAATATTCACTGTGCAAGCAAGGAAACTTAAACAGCCAGAGTGTATTAAGGCCATCTCTTATTACAGGGTTTCTTGACTCTGGGTTTCCATCAAAAAGAGCTCTGTTATTCTGTGGTGCATGGCCTGTTGTAGCAGAATGCAGTGCTCTCAGCTGCTGTGTTATACAGGCAAAAGCACGAGCTCAGAAATTAATACCAGTCAATTATCCCACAAAGCCATTTTCTGTTTCCCTGTTTCCTGCTAACACGTACAATATAGCAATATGACAGTAATGATTACTATCCTAGAATCTTTTTGAGTAGCAGTCTAGGAACTTTTAAAACACTTAGCCACTGCTGACCCTCACCTGTCTCTGCCTGTGACTTCACTGTAGTTGTGTTAGTTTGAACATTTTGTTGTTTCATATTTCCTTGCCGTTGGTTTGCAGGCAGTAACTGGGAACTTGGGACTTCATGAGAGTTGACCAACTCAGCTTTTGATCTCAGTGAGCACAGGTGCCTGCGTGTTAGTTTTGTTTAACAATCAACAGGGAGAAAATAGGCATCTCTTGCTCTCCACAGACTGCGAAAGGAGCTAAGCTGTGTGTATCTCTACCCAATCAGGTATTGTATCAGAATGAGAAACCTATCAGAATCAGTTCTGCTTTTAATGAATGCTTCCTATGAACATTTCTGGCTGGAGAGCATTAGCTTAAATAATTACATGAAGAACAGAGCTGGAGTAAGCATGCTAGGAACCAGAACCTTTCTGGGCTTAACTGGCTATGGAGCCCATGCAAGGAGAAGCTTTCATGAAAACTCATAAGCATGACACCTGAAGCACCAAAATCAGGAGCAGAGCCACTTCTATTCCAAGCAGAGTTTTAGTTTCCTCAAGTTTACACAGATTTAGTGAGTCCTGAACTTTATGTGAACCCTGCAGTTACAAGTGCCAATCACAGCTGAAAGAATCCCCTGGCATCTTAGAATATTGTATCTGGCAGAATGGAATAGCTTTGAGATCATTTATATTGTCATGTTGACTTATTTACCTGTCATAGACACTGAAAGCAAATATTTTTAAGTTTAGCACTTTTAAAAAATTCTCCAGTATCCCTCTTAGAAATGTACACAAATGATATGTCATTTCTTGAGATGAAGAAAGCACCTACACTTCCAGGCTTTTATTACTGTAACTTACTATACCTATTGTTTTATTCACATTCTCACTGCAAGATATCACCTAAAAATTGGAGTAGACTTATCAGGAACCTAAAGGAATGGTTGGTTCCTTCATCCTATCAATGCCATGAGGGAGAAGGTTGTGGGCAGCTCCTCTGTTCCTCCCTGAATTGCTGTTCCTGCACCCACATGTGGTCTGAAAAGCTGCTTTGTCTCTGAAGTGCAAACTGCTGGCAGAAGCAAAAGGTTTCCCTGTTTAGAAGTAATGTGCCACTTTCACAGAAAGTTCTGTGAGTAGGAACAAATTGTGTGGGATGGTCATTTGTGTTTTCTGTTGCTGAGAGGCTGAGAATTGCAGACGTGTTCATCAGTATGACAAAGGCCCTTAGTCATGTGTTTGCTACTGAAAATGCAACTCTGCTCTGCAGTTGTCATGACAACGCTGGTTATAGAAAGAGACATATCAGAAGAAAGATCATTTGCTCTGTGCCCTATATTTCAGTGTAGCAATACATCCTTCTACACTAGGTGTGTTTTGTTATAGCCAAAAACTGATATTTCTGGCAAGATAAACATTTCAGAAAGCAGCCTGATGACACGAAAGTTTATGGTGCAAAAATGGCTTAGAAACCAATGAAACACCTCAGATAAAAGCTATTTTCATTATTTGAAGATCAGTGGGACCAGGTTCCACTGAATGTGGGGGTGATTCAAAACGTTCAAATAAATTTCAATTGCAAAGATATTATTTTTGGGAATAAAGATTATCACTGACTTACTACATCATGGGATTTAATAAAGTGAAGGGAAAGTGTTAGTCTAAAAATGCCTATAAAACTACATCATCTTAAAAGTTTCAGCACAATCATGTGCCAGGCCTGAAATTGAGAAACACAGACCATATCTGCTGCTCAGCTAAAGACAGAAAGAAAATCAGCCTGTGACTCTGCAACCTACTCACCTTGCTAAAAGCTAAAATTGTCAGGACAGTTTCATGGCAGTGTCTGGTCTTGTGGTATTATTTTAAATGGCATTTTCAAAGCAAAGAAGCCTGGGGGAAAAACAGTAAGCCACACCATTAGTTTCAGAAATCTTTCTTCTTTCTGCAATTATATTCTTCATTACCGAAGAAGTGTTTGCAGTCCTCTGAGAGGCTAACAGTGAGGTGATGTGATGTGAGGAACTGTAAATCTGCAAGTCCTGTATGAACCAAAATAATTGCAAGTTAATTTTGAGAATTAAAGGTCCATGCAAAAATGTATTCATACAACTTTGGAGAGTCTTTTCAGGTGTGCACTCTTTTCCTGCAGTTAATCTAGCCAAGTTTTGAAACAACATTTCACTAAATTTTCAGTCAGAAACAATCTCTTCACTTGAATCTGCACAAGTTCAGTGGTCTTACTTGTAACTCCAAAGGAAGGTGTCTGGGACTCCAGGGTGTTGTGAATCAAACCCATATACCCAGATCCAACTACTATTAATAGGAGTAATTTTACCCATCAGCAGAAATAGATTGTTCCTTCAAAGTCCATTATTTATGCAACAACTGAGTTTTACCCAAGATCTTAGGCCATATGAAGGATTTAGGCATTCTATTCCAGTCCTGAATTCCCATCTCTTGCCCCATGTTGCTGTTTTGTCATGTGTGCTGTCCCCAAAATCTCACATCTGTGCCATTTTCAAACCACAAACACAGTGCCCAGGTAGTTTCCCTGTGTGGTTCTCTCCATGGTGACCACCTGGTATGCCCTTTTCTCCACTATTTATTCCTGAAAGGCTGGCAGAACAGAAGGCAGAAGGCAGAACAGGATGATTCCCTATAAAATGATGAAATGAGACTGCAGTGCACTGCCTTAATAGAAAGAAAATGGAGGAATAATAAATGGGTTTGGAATAGAAGTAAATACATGATTCCCTTTAACTTGACTGAATCAATTTCACTCTTAAAATGAGAAACCCCCATCAGGTTTCATAAGGCAAATTATTAGAGACTCAGTAGAACCAATTGTGTGTTTGAAGAGTGAATTTCATGAACTAGCCTCTCTGCCATGTGTACTGTGCTTAGCAAACAGAGGGAGATTTTACTGCTAAAGCTTTAATGTACACAGCAATAAGATCTCTGGGACATATTTAGAAGCTGATGGACTGAAGTGACTCCAGTGTTTTTTCTCTGCCTACCTGTAATAACTCTCCTTGTCATATTAAAGCACTTCATGGAAATGCAAGCCATTAACTGCACAACATTCCTGTGGAAGCTGGCAGGATTAGCTGCTCTCAATCTGCTATATCTGAAAAATTAAGCACAAAGAGTAAATGCTTCTTCCAAAGGCTCCTTTGAAATTCAGGTGCTCATAAGGAATAAGAAATTAGGAAATTAAATATGGTCTGGGCCTGAGAGTTTCCTCCAGTCTTATAAAATAAGCTTTTAGGAGGTCCAGAAACCAATTTAAAGAATCTTAAGCACTGTCTGCGTTCTTAACCAAAATCTTTCCTTTTCTAAAGAAACCCATACATCTGAGAATTTCTTAGTAATTGCTCTTCACCTTTTATTTTTTCCAAGTCATATAATGCATATCTCTGACAGTATTTCCTACTTTCCTTCCTGCAGGAATGGAAATAGAGATAAAATAGATCATGTTTCTGCTGTGATGAGGGACAAGGCTGTTGAAAGATTTCCTGCCAATGACCTGTGTGAAGAGTCTTCTCTGCTTTGAAAACCACAGGCTAAGATTTTAAAAAGTCACGAAGTCTATAACAGCAAGGTGAGGCTTGCCAGAAGCATTTCACACAGCTCTCACCACATGGATTTTAACTGTTCATCAGAGAGAAACACTGGACCAGTCTGTGAAGCGACATAACTAACTTCTCTTATTCACCTTCAGTATGACCCTCTGTATTATTATAAACGGTGCCCTCAGAGTATGCAAGAAATGTATGTCTGAATCTTGCAAGAAATGTGGAGCTTAATGGCTTCATTCACCTATATTTATCAGTCTGACATAGCTCTTCATCTAGAATTATTTGAAAGGGGAATGGAAGAATGGGAAGTAACAACTGTTTCATGCTGAAGTTAATGTATTTTGTCTCTCTTGAACAAAAATAACACTTATCTAGAACATACTTGAGAAATATTAAAGCCATAAATGTAAACCCACTTTTCAAGATAGGCAGAGTAAGATTAGGGGAAAAAAAAGGCAAGAAAAAACAATTCTTAACAGAATGTCCTTAACAGAAGATAAGGAAAAAACTCTTAGACTTTCTGGGGAAAAAATTATATCCTGGATTCAAATGTGCTTTGTTCTCATTACCTTGAACCTTTCATCTTCCATTAGACGTCTGCAAAGTGAAAGAAGAGTTTGAACGAACCTTTTAAATCAAAGTGGTAACCTTTTGCATACACTCAGAATAGCTGTGAACACCTGTTAAATTACTGCAGAGACTGCTTTATTATTGCCACTAAGAAAATCAGAGCAGTTCACTGCATACGCAAATCAATTCAGCAATTATGTTAGGAAATGAAATCCTGTTGTTTTCATAAATTTCCATGCATATTAAAGCATCAATTTCATTGCTTTCTAGACACTTCCAGGAAACATAAAAATAAGAAATCATGCAGGTATCCCTTTTTCCATTGTTCTTGAAGTGAATCACAGTACAACTTAGTGAACTAAAAAATAAAGGAAATAAAAGATGTACTTGGACTGCTGTGGAAATCCTTGCAGGTCATGTCTGAGCTAGCAGCCTCTGTATGCACATCTCAGTTTGTGATTTACTCCCACACTCTACATTGCTAAATCTCTTTTTGATGACCAGGTTTTTTCTGTGGTGACCTGAAGTGCACACACTGTCTCTGTGTCCATTACCTTGCAAATCCCCGTGGCTTACCAGAGTACAAGGGGCTGTAGCAATCACGACCTTGTCAGTGCCCAGCAGCTCCACTGACCAATGCCACTGCTGTTGCTGGTGACTGGATGAAACCTGCCTCAGGGTCTCCACAACACACTCACAATGACAGCATTGTGTGGTGCAGGACTGCTTCTGTGTGGACTCCTGAGATAAAGAAAAAGAAGGGTCTATCCTACCCTTCCCTAAATGTCCTATCCCTCACAAATTGTTGCCATCTGTAGATTTAATCAGCATATTATCCTTCATCTATCAGGCCATTATTCAAAATATTAAAATGTACCAGGTGCAAAACAAGATAGGCCACTGCTGCCCTGTCTATGATACTGTACCACTGAGGATTAGTCTGTAATTAGAGTTTTGTACCTATGCCACAGAAGTTTCTTCCAAGCCATGGCTGTCTAGACTCCTTTTCAGAAGGCTCTCCATCTGAGATGCTTGCCTTTAGTCCACAGGAGCTGTATGTTCAAAGTCACAGGACAGATGATTTACTTGTCATATGTTACTGTAGCAATACATGTGTCCTGTCCTTGTCCTATCCCTCGAAATAGTTCACAAGCCCTGCAGAAGGGCAAGCCTAACCTTCTGTCTTCTTCCATGGACTGGTATTTCTTGAAACTCCAATGAGTAGATTTTTTTGTATTACGGAATTTTTCACTATTTAATGCCTATTCAGTACAAGCCTTGGAAACTTATGCTTTTCTAACTCCATATGCAGTGGAGGTATTTCTGTACAACTGTGTGTACATTAAGATCAATCCATGATGTTCAAACATTCAGGGCTCATCCAGATGCTATATATCTTTGTTCTGCAACCCTCTCTTCCTTGCATCTATATTTCCAGGGAAAAGTAGTCCTGGCAAAAAGGGCAGAAGAATGTTAAAATTACTTCTACCAGTTCCTTGACCTGGAAAATCAGAGGACTAGGATCCTATAGGACTTCCTAGAAGATGAGTCTAGATGCAATCTCTGTATATACCATGGTATGTATATGTATCATTCATGGTGTACAACATGGTTTAAACCCTATTGTGCCAATTCTGCACAAACACATAAAAATACAATCTCTTCCACAACTTGGTCTAAAGTCTTACATTACTGTATTTTGTAATACACTAGTAAGAGAGAAGTATTTATGTCTATAGCCTGTTTTTCTTGGTGCAATTAATTCATAGCTTTTGCTTCCATCTTTTTTTGTGCTTTCAGATTTTTTTTCAGCTCAGAGTTTGTAACTTGAGTCCTAGTGCCAAATATTTTAACTTTCTAAAAGCAAATCATCTGTAAAACAACAGACATCCCTCAGGATGAAAACTGCCACAAGTGGTCTGATCTGCTCCAAACCTTTTCCTGCAAGTCATTTATTTCAGATAATTCCCTTTTCATCTCTTATAAAGCAGAGGCAGTCTGCTTTTAAGGGTCAGCCAAAATAATGTTAAATTGTGTTTTTCAACATTTACTGATGTGTAATGTAGCAGACAAATGACTCCACTACTCTCTGCTGAAAGTGAATGCCCTTGAAATACCTATGCAGATGCACAACTGGACCCTAAAAACAAGTGAACAGTGATGCTGCAAGGACATCCTTGACCAGCCATGGAAAGGAAGACACTGAATAGATAAAAAAAGTAGTAAAAGGGAATTAAACCTCAGCTTGAGCACCGAGAGTTTCATTACTAATCAGAACAAATACTGAGCTATCTGACAGAAATCTGTTGGATTTGGGTTTTGTTCTTGTTGCTGTTGTGTGTTTGTGTAGGGTTTTTTTTCCATGAAATATTTGTGAATTTAAACTCTGCTGGTACAGAAGGAGATTAGGTATGTCGTCTACGAGGAAGGGCCCAGAGTCTGGACTTTGTTACCCACTCAGATGGACAAGGTTGGACATACAGAGACCACTGTGAGGGATCTCCAAGGTAGCACTGAATGATCCAGCTCTCCAGCTGGAAGCCGTGGGAACCAATTCCATAGGGAGCACAGAAGTCCTCTTGCTGAGCTTCACCTGGGGGCTGAGGAAGCACATGTGGGGTGAATAGATACATCCATGTAAACCATCCTGGCTGCAGCTCTTTACTGCACAAAGCAGGACTTTGCCTCAAGCTGAGACAGGGAGGTCACGGAGAAGTTAGACAGCTCATGTTCAAGGACTTTCAATTTCTCTCTCCGTTCTTTTACCACATCTGCTTATAGTTTTAAAGGTTGTTTTGTGTACTCAGACCCCAGAAGACTGACCATAGCTTGAAATTTATGATGCTTGTTAAGAGATCTGGGACTTCCCCTAAATCCATGTCCCACTTTCTGACACCATTATGGTATTATTTCTGACAATATTATGACACTATATTAATATTCCTCACTTTAAAAAAGCATGTTTGTTTTGCTCTAAGAAAACAGATGACATATAGAGAGGCAATTAGTAGATCTGTGCTTTCCAGACAACTTGCTCTTATTTTAGGTATTTCAAAAAAAAGGCAATCAAAAATGTAAACAAATGTTTCTCTCTTGCCAGGCATATGATGCCATACTGAGAGTAGCCCCTCAAGCCAGCTGCCTTATGAAAGAATGGCACAAAGCTACCTGCAGACCTAAGCTGTTAACATATGTGAATGCATATTTCATTATACTTTCCAGCCACAGAGAAAACATCCAGCAGAGAAAAGTCCCAAACCTGA
>VWYI01021651.1:0-24838 GCA_013399455.1 Anthoscopus minutus
AGAAGAGAAGAGAAGAGAAGAGAAGAAGGTTATTTCTGTTTGAGCAGCAAAGCTAATGAGCATGTCATCTCTGGTCCTCACTTTTCTCTGGCTCCCCTTAATCCTTATACCAGGCCCTACTCCATGCAGGATGGACTCTCAGGCTGGGTTCTTATTTTTTCTGTTGGGCTGGTGGATTCTTTGGCTTTTTGGGCTCCCAACTTCATTGTCCTGGACTATAGCACACAGCTTCTGACTCTAGGTGATCTCTGACCAGCTAGGTGCATCCCATCTGAGTTCTCTCAACAGGCAATGTATTCCTAAAGGAATTATCTTCCAAATTCCCATTGCTTGATCTCCCCTTGAAGCTCTCTTCCTTGCATAACCCATGAGCTCTTCTGCTGCATTGCTCGGATTTGTACCAACTTGTGATGTCTCTGAGGCAGGACTTGCTGCTGCTCCATGCATCCATACCATGCCAAGGGGACACCAGATTAAAGAATGAGGGCAAAGGCCAGCAACATGCATTAAGTAAATCAGAGAATGTCTCAGAAATCCCTCTCAATAGAACAGCTCTGTGAGACTGCCCAGTGCACCCCCCATCCATCCCCCTCCTCATCAGAACAGGATACTGACATTGCAGGGGACCCAGAATCTCTTGGATTTTGGTTAAAACTTGGCCCTATGCCCACTGGGTGAATTCTGAGCAACCTGAAGGGCAGGAATGTTGCAATATAGACGTGGAAAACAAACCTGAGTGTGTTAGTTTGATATTAGTTAATATTGAGGAGGAAGGAACAAAAGCATTTACGGAAATAGTTTTCCTGAGAGAGGCTCTTGGGAGCTTTCTCTCTGTTCAGAAAGGGCCAATAGCTGTCCAGTTCTGAGAAATGACAGCTTTGTAAACTATTGAGAAGCTGGATCCACCCCCATGAATATCCCATTTTAAAACCCGGGAAGCTCCAAACATTCATTTTTTGGTTTCCGGCTTCTGAAGGTATCAGCTGCAGTGGGAGTGGCCCAGCGTGGCCCATGTAGCCTGGCCGGGCAGGGCTGGGCTGGACCCCAGCGGCTCCCAGGCAAGGGGTGGGAGGCCAGGGGGGTCTCGTCCAGCCGGGGCGAGGTCCAGGCTCTGCCTCCAGTCACCCATGCCCCTGGCCGTGCTGAGCCGGGATTTCCCTGGGTTCTGGGCCGGGACAGGCCCTCTCCTCTTCCCCCCCACTTTCTATTGTGGCCCCCCCAGCAGGTGCTGAACAGGGAGAGAGAGAGAGAGTGAGCCCAGCTTGGCTGCAATCCAGTCCATCACGGTGACTCCTTCAGCCACTGCCCACCAACACCTGTTGGCCTTGGTGAAATGTTAACCCTTTCAGTGCACAGATGAGACCTGCAGACCACGATTCTTCCCTTGGGTGAGAGAAAACTAGAGAGTGACAGCATGAAAACACCAGGGTCAGTTTAAAAAAGAGTTTAAGAATCAGAATGAGGAGAAGGGGAACGAGGAGATGTTGTAGTATTGGGACTGAAAGCTCTTTTGGTAATACCATGGACTATAATAACTACAGCATTTCCTTTAATTCATGAGAGAAAACAAGTATGGGGGGATGATGAAGTGTTCAATGTGGACCTGACCAGAGGCAGCAGATCTTTGAAGAAGCAGTGGTGCTGTGAGGGGCATGAAGAGGATTCTGTGTCTCAGGGAGCAAAGAAAATACTTCTGGTTTTGGAGATGAAAATGATTGTAGAAATTGGTGAAGAGAGTCTTTTTCTTTGAACAGCTCATCCCTCAAAAATGATACCCCATAAGTTGATAATGACCCATTGACTCAATTGTGAAAATGGGAGGAATTTCACAACAGCAGAGTTTTTCTAAACCGGGCAGCTGCTGTTTTGTGAAGATGCAAAGCCATGAGAAGACTGTATTCTTGTGGACATATCTCCAGGGTGTTGAGAAAGAAAACTCCTCACCCTGTGAGAGCTGAGGAAAGATTATTGTAGAAGTGATAACTGATTTAAAAATCCCAGGTTTTGATTTATGTTGTCAGGTGGGAAAGAAAACAAGTGGGCAGGGGAGGGAAGTGTTCTGGAAGTTTCATTCTGATTTTCCTTTTTTCTATTCTTTTAGTTTTGTTAATAAAACTTTCTTTATAGTCTTTAAGTTTGAGCCTGTTCTCCTTTCTCCTAAAATCATATCTCACAACAAAAAAATTAGTAAGTGCACTGGTGACTCTAGCTAGTTCTAAACCCAGAACATTATTTGGTGTGTTGGCCAGGTAATTCAAATTGGCAATTTTAAAACCACTACAGTTAGATTTCCCTAACAGCTGGAATGCAGTTAGATAAAATGGGTGCAGAAAAGCCAGATGATTGAAGGACACATTTTGTAAAAATGGTAATCCCCATTTTCTGCTGTGTCTTTGAGTAATCTGGGAGCTGGGAATATTATTCATCAGCACCAACCTCCCAGCACCCCATACCATGATTGCTGGCCTCTGACTGTATTTAGACTCCAAGGACAAAGCTAGTCCCTGAAACACTGAAGAGCCAATGGATCGGTGGCACTTACCGTGATGGGGAAATAGTCCCTCATGTACCTCCAGACAATGCAGTTCCGGAGGACGTGGATCCGCCTCCCACCCTTGCTGGGTTTCTCCCAGTCTATTAACCACCATGCAGCATAAAGGGCACTGACCAGCCAAAAACGAGTGAAGAAGAGGGCGATGAAGGCAGCTGTACAGCACTGTGCTGAAAGAAAAGCCAACAGTGACTTGATAGTTGGATTAGGTGGACTTTGGGAGAGGAATGGTTCACTTGGAGAGGTTTGGTCCTGGGATGGAGCCTCCACTCGGCTTGCTGCTGAATTTATCAGTGTGAAGGCACCTCTGATGCAGAGGTGGTTTCTTTTGTATCTGCCCCAGGAACCTGAAAAGAAACCAAGCGCCTCCCTTGTAGCAACCACCAAATTCTCCAAAGGCCACCATGTCCCACTCTTCCCAAAAGACTGATGAATCTCATTCCATTCACAAGGTTCTCATGGATCAGCTCTCTATCCTTTTTCTGTCTTGCTTTTCCTTGGAGTCCAACTGATCTCTGCAATGATAATGGCCTTGCTTTACCCCAAAACTCCTGTTAATACTCCCTGATGACACCCCATGTTTTGCAATGGCAGCAAAAAAGGCAGCAAAAAAATGTCCAGTCTGTACAGTCCCCAAAGCTTTATCTTGAGCTAATAATTCTCCATTTTAATTGTGTCCATTATTTATACCCATAGATAAGATTTTACTCTCTAGTGACATTTTTATTATTGATTTTGGACTCTTTCCTCCACTTCTCGGATTAAGACTCATAATCTTGGACTCTAGAGGATTTTCAGTTCTTTCAACTCGGTGTCATCATGAATTTTATAAGAATGCTGTATTTCATTCTCTAAGAATTCCATGATTGGGACTTTCTCCAGTTAGTGCCCAGCTTTGACCTCTACCTGCCACCTCCCTTATACCCTGTGTTTTAGCATGGGAGCAAGAGAACAGTCTTTGTGCAAACAAACCCAACACTGTCCGCAGATACTGGAAAGTAACAATGGCCACCAAGCTGCCACCTGGTAAAGTAGATGTGCACTTTGGGAAGAGCTGTGTCCCTACCATCTGTCCCTCTGGAACCTTTGGTATTGCTTGTGAATCATGCAAGTCCCTTGCTTTCCCCAGCTCATGGGTTACATAATGTTCTGCATATTTTGTTCTACTTTGGGTCTTTTTTACAGATTCACCACCCAGGGCTGGAAGGTATGAGAATGAAGATGCCCTGCTCAGCTTCAACTTCTGCTGTGATATAGATGCATCCACATCCTCATGCTCTGAGACATCCTTTCCATCTTTGGGAGTCACCTAATACCTGCTCTCTCTACCTCCTCTCAGCTAAGGCGTGTCAGAGAAGTGGAATAGGATGCTCTCATATAAGACCTTCGTGTACCTCCTGTTTGCTTTCACTTAAGGATAAATAAGTAGGTCATGTTTGTAGCTTTTTTTTTGGTGATAAGTCACCAAAGCTTACAAAGCTTTGCATGGAAAAGCAAATCCTTGCCCTTTTTTAAAAATGTCATGATGGTACCAATAATTCCTATGGGGAAAAAAAGCGCAATAATCTAACAGGATTCTAAATCCCCTTAAAGCTAAAATGGGATTGCATGTCTTCCTCAAAGTAAAGACACAGCAGCAGGCACCTGGGTAGGCACTAAGAATTTTGCAGTGGGAAAAAAAACTGCAACTCTCAACAAAGAAACTAGTCTAACATGTAATGCATCACACAGCTCAGAAAGAACCGCTGTTTGACCCTGGTCCTACATTTTAATGGAATCATAGTAGTTTCCTCAGCTCTGGCCTTGGACACTTCCAAGGATATGGCAGCCACAGTTTCTCTGTGCAACCTGTGCCAAGGTCTCACCACCATCACAGCCAAGGATTTCTTCCCAATATCCCGACTAACCCTGCCTTTTGGCAGTGTGAAGCCACTCCCCCTTGTCCTGTCCTTCCAGGCCCTTGTCCAAAATCCCTCTTCAGCTCCCTTGGAGCCCCTTTAGCACTGGAAGAGGCTCTAAGGTCTCCTTGGAGCCTTCTCTTCCCCAAGCTGAACACCCCCAGCTCTCCCAGCCTGTCTCCAGAAGAGAGGGGCTCCAGCCCTTGAAGCATCTCTGACCTTCTCTGGACCTGCTCCTTCTGGAGTTTCACAAAATTGGAACAGAGCAAGAGAATCCCCTCCCTCAACCTGCTGCTCACACTTCTTTTTCAAATGCCACAGGCACACACTTTATAGCTCTCAAGAACTGCATAGAACATAAACTGCAGCTCCAGGGTCCACATGATAAATAAACACAATTTTACTGCACCTGGGAGCCAGGTTGTCAGGTCTGCTGCAAAACTGTGCAGTGCCTAATTCTCTTTATCATACTGTGCAAAGAACAAAGTACATTCTGCAAAGTGAAGGAGTAGTTCTGTTCTAAATCCATGCTTCATCTCACAATTATATAATTATTAATTTATTCCTTGATTCATTTGCAATTCAACCTTTTTTTTTCCCCAGAGCAGAATTTGTGCTCAGTGGCCTTCACTCAGTTTTAAGATTTGGGGATCTTTTTGTCCTTTTGAAACCTGTTGGTGCTCTGTAGGAAAGGAGCCTATTCCTGTCCCAGAATGGACTGTCAGTCTAAAAGTTACTGTGGATGGGACCAAAGAGACAGGAAGGTTCCAGAAAATGTACAGTTAAATCTGCATCCAAACCAATTCCAGCCTTAGGCAGACACCTGATTATTTATGGTATGCAGTTTGGTGGGAAAGAGGATCTCTGTACCACTGTCTGGGCACCAACACTTTCTGGGCCACCAGTGGCAGAATATTTGCCGCAGAGGTGTATTAGTGCTTCCCAAAAGTCATGTCAGGTCCCCAGACTGAGTCCACCACCACCAGTCCCACTGCTCTGAAGAAACGGGCAGGTTTGGGTGTGAGGTTGCAAGCAGACATGATCCTCATCTCCTCCTGCAGGTCTGGACTCCTGTGCTATACTATGCACGTACTAAATTGTTATAAAATGGCTTAAGCCCTTACACAGAGCATTTTCAAGGCAGACAAGGGCTGTATGAACAGGGTTAAGGGCATTAGGATTAAGGGCAAGTCATTGCAGATGCATCAGTTCTGTTATCTGAAAACAGCCAGATAATTCTGGGCTGGGCTGAGATTAGCTGCTGCACTGTCTGCGCTATGTACACTGTCATGGAAAGTAGAGACTGCTTCATACCAAAACTAAAACCAAAGGGTCTATGACAAGAAGGAATGCCATATGCAGACTCTAAATCTTGGACTTTCTGATGAGTGCAGATTCAGGAAGGTTCCTCTGTGGTTGTCCATGGTGAGGTCTGGCTGTGGATGAAGCATTCATAGGATGGTCCTAGACTCCTGCAGTGCAGCTTTTGAGCAGGGGTGCAACAACTTTTCATGGTCCAGGACCCAGCATCTCACATCTCCATGGCTGTATGTGACTCAGCAAAGAAAAGACATATCAATGTGTATTTGATAGCTTTTTTGGATTTTTTTTCACAGGTCAAGTGGTTTCCTGGGCTGGACTCCTTCAAAGAAGCTCACAGCAAAAATGAAGTGGTGAATTTCTTGTGCTGAGTGGTTTTGCTGTGAGCTGTAAATCCCTCTCTGGACAAGAAAACGGCCATATCACAGAGAGCACAAATATGTCACAGGCTCCAAGTTGGGTTCCAAAGGAACCACAGGTTTCAAAGCTCATGGAGGACTTTTCTTGCCAAATCTAAGCAGGGACCTGTCCCATCAAAGTGCTCCTAACCCAAAATTTGGTAATTCAGCATGAAATAGGGAAAACTGCAGCCCACAGAAAGAGATTGTTGTTATTGCAACATCCCCAAAGTGAGCCAGATTCATACTCCACTTGTCAGGAAAATTTGCAAGGTCATCACAGAATGCATTGGGTTAGAGGGACCATCCAGTTGGGTTAAAGACCATCCAGTTCCAACTGCCCTGCCATGGGCAGGGATACCTTCCACTAAACCACATTGTTCAGAGTCCCATCCAAACTGGCCTTGAATGCTTCCAAGACACATGTTGCTGAGGTCCTTAATGCCAGCCTGGAGTCCCTGATTGTGGCCACCTACACAGACACTGCACCCTTGAGAACAGCTGCTCTGGGCAGGCTGTGGACCACACTCAGCTGCCAAAGAGCCTGATCATGCAGGTAGCACTTGCCCCTTGATCTAGCCCTGATGACTCAAAGGTTCAAAGGCTGGGTTTGGTATGCTGGGTCTGCAGAGGCAGAATGCCCAGGCCTACTGCCCCTGCACTGGGTTTGTTTGCCTTGGTTCAGCCATAGTTCTGATGTGTCTGGATGGGTGTCCATGCCCAGTGGGGAGTGGGAATGAGAGAGGCAGAAGGAAGCCATGTAGCAGGCTTATGCACCAGCCTGCTGATTATAGTTCTTGGCAATAGCCTGGTTCCACTCCATTATGAAGGGGCACTGGTGAGTACTTGGATCATGTACTGGGAACACAATGGGGTCCCCAGTCCATACCCTGCAACCTATTCTTACACCTTGCACTCCTTCTCCAGCTTCTTAGGCTATAGTATAGTATTGAAATAAAGACTGTTTCTGTACATATAACCCAGAGAATGAACAGACAAGCAAAAAACCTCCCCTGCATTCCTAGATTATTTTATCCAGATGAACATGACAGTAACTAGGCTCCAACAGAAGAATTTACTGAAACTCTGATATCAGGAAATGTGAGACCAAATGGTGCCATAAGATGATTGATCTGCTGGAGAACCAGGCTCCAACAAAACAATTTATTGAACTTCTGTTATCAGGAAATGTGAGACCAAATGCTGTAAGATGATTGATCTGCTGGAGAAGGGTGGGTTGAAACTAAACAAAAGAACATCTAAACTTAAAAGGAATACATAAGGACCGAGGTGCTTTTAAGGAAAGATCCTTTGTTAGAAAGGTGTGCTCTTGGCTGAATGCCAAGATACCCAGCAGTTTTAACCCTTTGCTTTATGTCTGTCTCTTAATTTTCCCTTTTCAATTAAAATTTTAATTATTCCAAAAAGGTGAAAGTTGTTTTTCACACCTGCCTGTTGCAAGGGATGCTGGAGCAGATCTCCTTGCCAGCACTGGGGCTAAGCTGCCCCCCTCACCAAGCATCCCTCCAGGAATGAATGAGTCCCCTCTCCAGTGCTTGGCTTCTTAGGGGATGCATTTGCACAACTGTAGCAACAGCTGCCTGCAATCAATGCTGCTGGGATCTCTGGCCAAAAGGGCTGTTCATCGGTCAAATGGGTGTTTCAGAAGCCCTTTTCTGGCAGGACAAGCACAAGCCCATCTCCCAAACAAAGGAGCAGTCGGCAGCTAAATCCTGTCCACAGAAAGTGTGAGCTCTGTGCCTGAGGATTGTAACAGTGCAACAAGGGGTGTTCAGCAGCTTATGGGATGAAAATAAGGGTATCTCTTAGCATCTAGCCTGTGCAGTTGTTAAACTGGGAGATTTTGGGTGGAAAGCTCCAGGTTTAATTAAACTTTGTAAAATGAACCAAACCAGCTGGAATTGCTTCATAAGATTTTGTTATCACCTTTCTAATGCCCTTCTTAAGAGCATTTCTTAACTGCTTTTGGTTTCAGATTGTATCACCAAAAGAAATCCAAATAAAACTGAACCTAAAACAAAAACAACAACCTCTAAGATTGCAATGCAAGATGTAACCAGAAGTATGCATAGTCATCTGTTAAAACCAGCTGGGACAGTGTTCTTTATGTCTTCCATGACCCTTATCTCATAAATCCAGTGGGATATCTTCTGTAAAATGGGCCATTGAGTCTTATTGCATGACTGATAAAATTACATCATCCCATTATGAAATGCTCTTCCCAGGGAGAGGAGCCATGCACTCCTACCTGAATATAATATGAGACTTGGAACACCACAGTCAACCTTTTTCCACTGGATTCCCGGAGGAAGACCAAACCGTTCTACATCACCACTGGACTTTCAGAGGAAAATGACACCCTTCTACAGGATCACTGCTTTGACAGAACCACATCTGTCATTCCAGGAAGACTGCAGCCACCACTTAATGGGACTGCTACCAACACCCTGACCAACAGTATCAGATTGTATTCTGACCCTGTAAGTGCTTTTTGAACTACTGCATTTTAATTTTTCCTATTAAGTTGTAGGAGTTTTTTTTATTTATACATATTAGTAAAGAACTGTTATTTCTACTCCCATATCTTTTCCTGAGAGCCCTTTAATTTCAAAATTATAATAATTCAGAGGGAGAGGTTTACATTTTCCATTTCAAGGGAAGCTTCTGCCTTCCTTAGCAGATACCTGTCTTTCCAAACAAAGACAAACAACAAGAATAAAACAAAAAAAAAAACACTGCAAAAGCACACAAAAACCCCCAAACAACAAATCAAGTTCTTCCAGTGAAAGATGATAAGCTCTTGAAGGTCAGCCATGGGAGGAGGAGTGGGTTTGAGTCTCATCCTCATTCACAGCAATCTGCATTTTCCTCCGGGAGATAGAGTTTATGTTTGCAAGTAACTCTTACAACTGCAGAGGATTCTTCCCTCCTGGCTATTTGCTGTCATTCTGCTGGCTCTAGAAGTCATTACCATCTTGAAAAGGCAAGTGCCAGTTTGCTCCTGTTAAGAGTATTTTTGTAATTCGTGCTGATTAAGATTGCATGTGTATGAGATATGTTTAGAACCATATAAGATATGTAGAAACCCTAGTCAGGGTACGAGAGTTGCCACAAGAGATGACGAAACTGCAGCTGGTAGCAGAGGAGAAGGAATGCCATTACCATGTGAATGGAACCTAGCCCAGCACAGGAGATTTTTGTTCTATCAGAGATAATCAGAAAACCACCTAACGATGATGGCCCGTGAAGATACCCAATCTAGATAATCAAAGTGAGCAGGAACATACATCTGAACGCCTGATTCTGGTAACCGAACAAGGAACATACTTCGATTCCTGGACAAGGTTTTGTTCAACATAGAACAGAGAATGGAAACAACATGAATATGGACAACCTCAATGGAAGACAAAGGACATAGCTGTAGGCTAGAAAAAGGGTATAAACACGAACTCTGCCATGCCGCATTCGTGAACATTGGAGATTCAGTGCTAGTGAGCTAGAATTCCATGTTCACCCAGCTCCGGTCCCAGGGTCAGTGCTGTCCATTGATTGTTAGCTGTTGAGATGGTATAAGCAGTCACGAAATAAATTCTATTTTTCATTTTTATTAAATTTGGCTATATCAATTTTTACTTATAACTCTCCCAATAACAAGAAGGGAAAGATCTCAAGTACAAATTGTTTTATTGGAAAACACTGTTGAAGCTCCATCAGCCCCAACTGCATCCATACTGGAATGGGGATGTGCTGTTGGATCCCCTGTTAACACTGTGACCATGTCTTTATTGCATCCCAACCGAATCATGCGCTGTGGAAGGAAATGCAGATGCAGGGACAGAGAGATTCACAGAGCTGTCCAAAATGTCCCATTCTGGCAAGATGTGTCTGGCAAGATCTCCATGTCTCTTGCCAGGATACATTCATGTCTCCTCCTGCCAGGTGGTGACAGTAGCCACCAGCACCCATGAGGCTCCAGGATGCCCTGGCTGCCTGTGGTGATGCCAGCTATGCCTGCCAGGGGGGACGAACTGCGTTTGGACACTTCAGCAGGAGAGGTCCTCTGGTATACCTCTGATATACGATGTGTGATAAAGAGAGGGAAAACAAGAAAGAAGGAATATCTGGGAAGTGGAGATTGTACATCAAAAGATTAGGATTTTCTTTCAAGGATTGTGTTTGGTTCACTGGAAAAATGAGTGGTTTTGAGCTGTGGGAGAATGAGTACCCACAGGCTGTAGTGGGGAGGTTCTAGAAGGACAGAATAAGTCCCTGGACGAACTGGTTAAAAAGATACAGCAAGTGTATGTACAAAGGAATGAGGAAAAGGAGAAAGCAAATGCTAAGGTAATGGCAGAATTTTTACATTCACAGAGAGATAAGCTGCATGACCCAAGGGGTCCACTGAGATAGAAGAGACAAGGTCAGCCACAAGGATTTGGCAGAGGCATTCCCTCCTCAGGAGTGGAGAGCCAACCCAAACAGCAGTGGAGAAAGAATCAGTGTGCTTTCTTCAGGGCAGAGGGACACTGGAAAGGGGAATATTTGCAACAACAGCTGGACCCTCAGGAGGAGGAAGTCCAGAGGATAATGGATTGTTAGAGGCGTCAGGGCCTCCCATTATACCAGAGACCCACCGCACTGGAGCCCTTGGTAACTTTTAAGGTGGGTCCAGATAGGGAGGAGGTGTGTTTCTGAGTCAAAACAGGACCTTCTCTATCCACCTTAAATTTTATTCCTGGGAGGGGAGTATGTCAAAAAGATCCTTGATTAATCAAGGGATTGTGGAAATTGTTAAGTAGGCGTAGAAGTCTGAATGCATATTTCTCTATGGGAATTGTAGAAATTGTGGTAAATAGATTTGAGGATTTAATTTCTTTTTCTATGTGGAGTTTTGTGTGTACCCACACCCATGTGGTTTTTGTGTGTTTTGTGTGTTGTGAAAAAAAGAAAGGGTTGGCAGGTATCAGTCCTGAACTCTGCAACCCCTATCTTCTGGGCAACCCCACACCAGTCTGTGGTTTATTGTGCAGAATTAGAATTGGAGGATCAAATCCTGAGGCCAGTTCTGCAGCTACTGCCTTGTGAGTATGGTGTTGTCCCTAGTCAGCCTAGGTATTTAACATGCAGCTCCTCTATGGGGCCTATAGGAAAACTTTAGGGGAAAATATCTTGTTATCATTCCTTGGTTAATTTATTAGTTGTCTTCCTACCCCTAAGGTGGACTTGATGCAAAAACAAGTGATTGGTAATTATGAAAGGCTTTAGGCAGTGGTATTTCTTGCTGCTGAACTGGATCATGTCCAAGAGGAAAACCACTGGAACAAAAGGAACAAACTGATAAAGCAAACTGCTCCAGGGCAAAATGCAGAAGCCTTCTAAAACCCTGATATAAAAACAACTCAAATTGATTCACAACTATTTGCAACTCTTATAAAACTTTCTAAAAGCAATCTCATTCCTTCTGCTGAACCTGTGAGGAAACCTGTGGGAAATAACAAAAGTGGTGCAACAAGCACTTCATAGAAATAAAACTAAAATTCCACCTGAATAAGTTAATGCAAGTAACTGTTTCACTCATGCATATTTTACCAGGGAAGTTTATTTCTTTTGTCTTTTCTAGGAATGTCAAACATCCCTACGCTGAAGATATAAGATGAAGAAGGAAAACTGAGAGCAGAGAAACTGCAAGCAGCAAAATCACACCTAAATGTGATAACCATTTCTTCACATGCACTCTATCACTTTGTTAGCCACCAGAAGTTTTTACTTCTTTTTAATAATTGGTCTAGTAGGCCAAATTTTAACTTTTCTTTTATAGGAACCTACCAACCCATGAGATGGATCTCAGTGAAAACCTATGAAATTTAAAAAAACACCATAATTTCTTGCATTGTCAGTTTGTTAATGTCATTCTGTTTTCATTGCAAGTGACTTGGTGAGAGATTAAATATTGTTAGTTAAAGCATTCTACATGTTCTTGAATTTGATTTTTGTCTAATTTGTTTTGTCTTTTTAGTGAAAAATGGTGTGGCTAAAGATTTTATGGATACATAATATGTCTTAACCAATTTTATCCTGAGAGTTGGTATAAGAATTTTTATATATTTGAAAACATACAAATATGTACTAACCTTCCTAGTTCTGCCTTGGAAGACTTCAAAATTATAATTTGGCTAAATATTTGTAGTTTACTAATTAGTGAATAAAAGAATCTTAACAAAACCCAAGCAAATGTTACATGAGAAATGGTTGAATCCCTCTTCCTAAACCAGGAGGAGCAGCTACAGACTGCAAATAGGACATGCATAAAATACAGAAAGGCCAGCTCTCAAACCTCAAGGTAAGCTAGTGAATATTTACAGATTCCAGGTATGCATGTGGGGTGGGACATGTGTTTGGAAAGCTAAGGGAGAAATTTGTCAACTCGAAGGGGAAAAGTCCACTCATGAGAGCTCAATGACTTTTTTGTTGGAGGTAATGAATTTACCAAAAGAAATAGGAAAAATTACTGTTAAGGGACATCCAGCTGGCTAGAAAGGTTGAGAAAGGAGCATTTCTGGGATCTGGGTCTCTGGTCTCCACCCTTTGCTCCCTGTGACTCTGCCCTTCCCAGAGGAAGGTGAGAAGTGGTGGTGGTGGTGGTGGTGGTGTCTTTTCCACCAGGAGTTGGAGATAATTACCTCCAACTCCTCCACCAGAAGGAGTTTGAGATAATTAAAGGTAGTGAAGCGGGAAAAAGAGGGGAGAATTGAGTTACAACAGACAGTAAGCACTGGATGCCAGCAGCTTTGACCTTGCAAATATTGGGCGTCTCCATGAGGGGAGTCGGTGGGACTCTTGAGGATTGGCAAAGATGTTCTTCAAGATGTACTTCCTTGGGTCTTTGTTTTAGCAAAACGAGCTGTTGAGGAGTGCCTGACTAAAGCTAACAGCCAGACTACAAAGGAGATTGCAAGGCAGGGAAATGACCTCGAGCTATACATCCTACAGGGATGTGGAGTGTAGTTTGCTGAGATGCCCTGGGCAAAAAGGGCTTAGGTATCCTCTGGTGTTATGCTGGCTGACAGGGTGGCCAAAAAAGTTTCTGGTGGCAAAGCAACCATTTGATCAGATAACAAATGGGACTGTGAAGGCAGTGGACTTGGACTGGGGAACTCATTTTACAAGGGGATTCTACAGGAGATTACAGCTGCTTTGAGAGTTCAGTGGGACTTTCATACCACCTGGCACCCTGAGAATTCAAGTCAGGTAGAAAGGATAAATGGAGGAATAAAGAAATACCCTTTGAAGATGGTGACAGAAACTAAAATGCCAAGGGTACAGCTTTTGCCATTAGCTTCGGCAGGAATAAGAGCCAAACCCGAGGGAATATTTGATTATTCCCCTTTAAATTGTTTGGGATTCTTACTCTGCTAATTTTCATTGTGCCAGGGAGGTGAAGATGTATACTTAAACCAGTATGTGGCCATGATACTGTGTCTCGTGAAAGCTCTTTGACAGGAAGCCCAGTTAGCACAGATGCTGCCTTTGGACTTTGCTGTTCATACCGTCCAACCAGGAGATTGGGTCCTAGTTAAGGAGTGGAAAGAAGTGGACACTGGTGGCCAAGTGGCATGGACCTTTCCAAGTGTTACTGACCACAGAAACAGCTGTCAAAACAGCTGAACATAAGTGGGCCCATCACACCTGGGTCAAGATCTCTAAAGCCCCAGAGATTTGGACATCTCAGCTGGAGGAGTGGGACAGGAGGCCGTGACTGACACTCCACTGACAAAGGAATGGACCACAGCAGCAGCCAGTGTATTGACATTGGGGGAAGCTTATTGTGCCTACCCACAGGCTATCTGCTGAAATAGTCTGTATGGGCATCCCTCCTTTCAGATCTCCAGTCACAGGGTGGGGGGGCTAATCCTCACTGTCATTGTTTTATACTAAGTGGTTTCTGTGTCTTCAGTCACCAGAGGTGGTGTGTAAGACAACATAAGAATTAGGTTAGGAGATTAGATAACACTATTAGAATGTTTTTCTTAATAATCTTACCTTTATATTGTCAGTTAGGTTTGGGACAGAAGTGAGGGAATCAGTTTTTCAGTCCAAAGAGAAGTAGCAAAAATCTTTAACCTTAGCATTTGTTGGATCTGCAGAGGGCCGGGAGGATCTGAAGACTGGCCATGCATGGGTGTGTAATATATATATGTGTAATTCGTGCAAATAAACTAAAGTTGAGGTGTTTTATGGTGCTGGGTGTAATCATATAAGACTTCTTGTATTCAAAAACCATAACCCATGGGAATTTGGTCAATCGCTTCTACCGGCCAAAAGACTTTTCAGGAGTTTCAACACCAAAACCAAGACACATTTGCATTTGAAGAACGAGTGAAGAGTGGCTCTTGGAGGAGATGATCAGGACCAACGATCCCATCAATGCCTGATGTAGAATCACAATAGAAATCAAGGAGTCGCCAGACATCCGAATTTCAATACCGACTTCCATTAAATCATATCAACTTATCAAAATCCTTTCAGCCGGACCGGAAACGGAGACAACAACCGAGACTGTGTTTTCCAAGTCAAAAGAAGTGAGATAACGTCGATATAGCCTCAGGGAGAAAAAAACTGTATAAAAAGACACTTTGGAAAACCGGTGTGCGTGAACAGAGGGGAGCGTGGAAGGCAAGAGAAAGAGACATACGGTCTGTTCACCGTGCCGATCCTGGGCTCAGCACTATTTCTTTTGGGAGTGGCTTTTCGCATGTTATTATTATAAAATAAATTTTTTCATAATTCCAATTTGGCTATCATATTTATAACAGGTGGCATCACAGGTTACCTCCAAACTGGCCAGGGATATGTTATGTAGGATATATTAGACTGTTGCTCTTTTTGCTACAACAAGTTCTGGGAAATCAGTTAGGAATCAAGGTATATGGTGATCTAATTAGACAAAAGTGGTCAATTGATGCATCCCTGGCTGGAGGGAGCACCCAAAAGTGAGGAAAAGATGAATGGCCACCTGAGTAAATCATACAACACTATGGAGCAGACACTTGGAATCCTAATGAATTAATATCAGGTGTCAGAGAACCCATATATAATTTAAATGGGATATTTAGATTACAAGCTGTCTTTGAAATAATAACCAACCAGACAGCTACAGCTCTTGACCACCTTGCTAACCAATTGACTCAGATAAGGAGTACAATATTTAAACATCAGATGGTATTAGATTATCTCTTAGCAGAAGGAGGAGTGTGTGGAAAATTAAATGACTCAAACTGCTGGTAGCAAATAGAAAAGTGGTGAAACAAATAACAAAAGGAATAAGAAAGTTAGCTTGTGTACCTGTCCACACATGGAAAGGATGGGAATGGGACATGTTTTTGTGGTTACCTGATAGGCTATGGGTTAAACAAATGCTTTCTTCCTCTTATGTGCTATAGCAACTCTAACCTTTATACCACGTATGATCCCTTGCTAAGTGCAATGTATTCAACATGTGATCAAAGGGATGCAGGTAGTAGCCTTGCCCACTGATCCAGAAATGGCTATAATAGGACAGAAAATTATGTCACTGCAAATAATTGCAAAACCAAAAAAGACCCAGGAGCAGAAATTAGGTAAATGATAACTAAAGTTTGTAAAGGCAATTATCGAGAAAATAAAAGAGGAGGGATTGAAAGGAACGAGGTATTTGTCTTTTCAAACTGTGAGTCTGCTAGTAGGTAAAACTAGCAGTGAGAGGTAAAAGAAACAATGAGAAGGATTCCACTGATTGATAAATGGAGTGAGAGAGATTTGACTTTACAAAACTGTAGGTCTTCTGATAAATGAAATTGGATACTGAGAGATGAAAGAAACAATGGGAAGAACCATAAAGTCTATAGGAATTCCACTTACTGACACAAGGAACAGAAAAAGTGCAGGAGAGGGTATACATTAGAAGGGGGTCTTGGTTTATAGGCATTTCGTGAAGTCTGTACCTCTGAAGTACCTCAGCCATGGGGAAAGAGAAAGATAAAGGCAGTCAGGAAATTAGGATAAAAGGAGGCCACATCCTCTAAAAATTTGAGACATCCCAGGGGAAATGCCCTGTGGCCTCTTGTTTTATTCAAATAAAGTTACAGGACTCTTCGGTCTCTTTTTTGGACATAAACCTCTGATGTTTGTAGATTAATTTTCCTGACACTTAACATGGGCCAGTCCTACATCAAGAAACATTTAAAGAGCTACACTGTCTGGAAAAGTATGGCACAGTCCCTCAGTCCATCAGATACTGGTGCAAAGATAAGCCATTCAGGCTCAGGTCTGTGGCAGATTTTGGAAGGGCGCATCTCAGAAACTGAATGGGAGTCTAAAGCACAGCAGATATAGTTCTGGAGATGTTTGTGTAACAGTACACGGATACACACAAAGATCAGCTGTTTTGTGCACTAGTCATCAACTGTTTTGCTACAGCAAATGAGTTTTACACACCCCATCTGAGATTCACAATCAGCATAACAATAGGAAACTCTGTGATGTTACCTCTCAGCTTGGCTCTTGATGGGCTGTAAATGGCCCTAGACATTGTACACTGATAAACTACCTCTGATACTCCCATCTCTTTATTTCCTTAAAACTAGGAAACACTGGAATATCACCTTCCAGCCCGATGGGCTGCATATATCCCCAGGCATTCTGTACTCTCTGATTATGTGCTTCTGTGTCTCCCATCATCATTCCCCTGTGCATCCTATCCAAAACTGTATGTGTGTCATTTCCATCAGCACCTAATGCCCTCCACCAAGAAATGACTTTGTCTGCATCTCAGTTTGCTGATGTGTCTTTTCCTCAAACTGCTTGGAAAAATGACTTTAGAATGTGCAGGGGCATCTGTAAAAAGTGAAGTGCCTGTTCCCAGGGCTCCAAAGCAGAGTCCCCAACACTCTTCCCGTGGTACCATTCCTCAAGCACAGTAGTTCTATTTCCCATCCCTAACACCAAACAGAGCAACAGCTTAAATCAGGAAAACTCTAAACCTAAAGAGCAAGAGAAGCTGAAAACCCCACTGTGGTTTAGATGCTGCATAAGACCTGTAAATATTCCCATGCACTGGAATGCACAGTCAGCCATATATTTCTTTTGTGCCACCATGCTCTGATCAGGTGGTGAGAAGCCAAAAACTCTAGCACTGATTGCTCAAAAAAGCTGTGGCTGCCCCATCCCTGGGGCCTGTTCAAGGCCATGTTGGACAAGGCTTGGAGCAATCCAGTCTAGTGGATGGTGTCCCTGCCCATGGCAGGGGATTGGGACTGGATGATCTTTAAGGTCCCTTCCAACCCAAACCATTCTGCAGTTCTATGGAAAGCTTCTCTGGCTTCTCAGAAAAAGGGAAAAGAGATGTCTCTTACCTAAACCCAGGAAGCTGAAGATCC
Organism: Anthoscopus minutus; assembly: GCA_013399455.1. Lineage (NCBI taxonomy): Eukaryota > Metazoa > Chordata > Aves > Passeriformes > Paridae > Anthoscopus > Anthoscopus minutus. Next base: position 17,603 of record VWYI01021651.1, read on the forward strand.
ATTGAACCACTGATGCTGTCTGAAGCCTTCTCTGCAGTGGTACAGAGAGTGGAGCAAACTCAACCTTCATCTTGGACTCTGCATGTATGTCTTGCAAGGGGAAGGAAGAGAGTGGCAAATGCAAAGTGCAAAGTCGCCTGTCACTATCTACACAGTGTTACAGTAGAAGGGATTGTGCAACATACAGTCATAGTGGTCACTGCACACAGCACCAAGCCATACAGGCAGGAGAGGGAGGTGCCATGGACTTTATACCATCATGACTAAACAACATTGGTAGATGGTGACAATTTCATGCTTCTGCCACACCGATCAGGAAAGTAAACTGCATTCAGGACCCAATCCTGCCTTCAAGATCCTGTCTCTTTCAAGTTTTGCAATATTTGGATGTTGGCAGAGACAATGAGGCATTCATGCCTGTAAAACCAGTTTTATTTTCTCCCTTCCCCTACAAATCACCTGTGCACAGCAGCAAGGGACAAACAGAAGGGATGAGCACAGGCAGGTCACTTTTGTTCGCAAGTGACGTTTTGTAGATGGGTTTCAGTCTCAGCCAAGATGGTGGGGAGACAGCACAAGGGTGTTTCACTGCTGACCACAGGGTACATAGGCAACCTCATGCCTCTGCCAAGGCATGAATGGGTGGTGGATGGATGGGGCAGGTGAGTTTCCATGTTCATCCATGCACACATTTATACAGGTGTAGAGAAAGAAAATACAACTCCCATTTTGCATTTGTATCTCCAGGCAGGTGCACAGCCTGAGCCTTTGCCTTGTCATGTGCAAAGAGACGTAATTTACTATGTGGAAAAAAAAAAAGTATACATTTGAGGGGGGAAAATCCTGAAGGAACTGACAAGCCACTCAGGAAAGCAAAGAAATCATCTCATGAGAGGGATGGGAAGACCAAAGGTCTCATTGTAACCAGGATAAGGGACATTTCAAATCCCAAGGTCACTGCAGCCAAGAATTACAGAACAAAACTAAAAACAACCTTTGGCAGAATCAAATCAGAGATGTGTCCTGGTTTAGGACAAATTTGGGAGAAAACCTCCAAAGGGGCCTCTCCAGGTACCAAACCCACACGGCCCCTCCCCGCAATCAGTTTGAAAAGGACTCTTTGGAGAGAAGTGGAAAGAACCTGTTTATTGAACAGGCGAGGCACCCCCAGCACACAAAATGAACAACACCAGATAACAACGCTCTTTCACCGCTCTGAAAAGATGACAAACTCAGAAAGTCTCTCCTGGGGTGGTCGCTCTGTTACCGGTCCCTCCGATGTTGGGGCAGCTGCTGCAGGCCACAGGGTGCAGACTCTCGGTGTTTCCCAGGTCCCAGTCCGGAGCAGGTTCAGGTGGTTCCAGAGGGGAAAAAAAAAGAAAGGAAAAAAGAGCAGTCCAGGGAAAAAATTGGACTGCTTGGATCAACTAACTAATGAGCAGAAAGCAAGAGCAAAGCAAAGCCAGAGCCAAGCAAGAGCAGAGCCAGAAGCAAAAGCAAAAGCTGCACTACCTACTGCCGTGTCTCTGTGTCCCGCCAGCCACTGTGGGAGTGAGCAGACTGATAGCAAAAACCAAAACAAAACTTCATCCTTCAAAGCCAGTCTTGAAGACACAGAACATAATATCCAGAGTAAACAGAACACACGATTGGGGATACAAGCACTGTAACATCACCCTAGGACAAGATGTTAGCTGAAAAATAATCTAATAATCCTCCCCCCCCCCATCAGATCTAGGAAGATGCTGGGCTATGAGGGATCGGTTAGACTTAGTTTACCCAAATCACTAGGATAACGGGGCTCTGGTGAAATCCCAAGGGATCTTTTCCTAGAGACATTGGTTGCTTTAATTGAGTTAAAACTGCTTTAGATTTCACTCAAATCTTTCCTCATCATTTGTCTTCTACTGCAAATGTCAGGACCCTGTCTGCTTCAAGAAAGCAAAAGAGATTTTTAATTCTTTCAGCACTATTACCTGGAGACAGAATATTTCCTGATGAGAAATCATCAGTGAATTCCAAAATTCTGTGGGGAGATCTATGGGTCCAGGACTCCTGGTCTTCCTGGAGTGTGCAACACCAACATGTCAGAGAGGTGGATGGTGGGACCAAGAAGGGCTTAGATTGCTTATTAGGGAAAATTCCTTCTCCAAAACAGTTTTCAATCCCTGGTTCTGCCCAGGGCAGTGGTGGAGTTCTCATTTCTAGAGGGATTTAACATACATGTAGATGTGGCACTTGGGTTAGTGGTGGACTTGACAGTGCTTGGGGAATGCTTGGACTTAATGGTCTTTCAGAGGAATGACGGATTTGTCTCTACAAACAAGCTGTAGGTCTGCTGGTAGATAAAACTGGCACTGAGAGATAGAAGAAACAATGGGAAGGATTCCGCTGATTGATGAATGGAAAAGATATTTGCTTTTGCAAACAAACTGTACATTTGCTGATAAATGAAATCGGATATTGAAAGATGAAGGAAATAATGGGAAAAAACCACAGATTCCATAAGAATTAAAAATAAAAAGGGAGAGTTATACATTAGAGGCAAATCTTAGGTATCAAGCGTTCCGGGAGGTCTGTACCTCTCAAGTACCTCAGCAAATAGGGAAAGAGAGAGGGAAATGAGGCCGGGAAATTGGGATAAAAAGCAGGCTGTGTCCTCCAAAAAGTTGGGAGACCCCAGGGGAATGCTCCATGGCCTTCTCCTTTATCTGAATGAAGTAGAAGGACTCCTCTGTCTCCTTTTTAGACATAAACCTCTGGTGTTTGTGGATTAATTTTCCTAACAGTCTTGGAGGACTTTTCCAACCTTAACAATTCTATAACTCTATAAAAAGTTATTGCAGGGACACCTCTGGTCCAGTGATGATGTTTCAAGGTGTTTTCCATCCATCACTCTTGTTCTTGCGGGAGACTAGCCATGCCAAGGAGCTCTTGTTTTCCAATAGTTAAAAGAGTGCCTGTGCCCTGGGGACACCCAGGCATGTGGGAAGCATTTTCGGCCTCCAGAAATTTCAGACTAATCCCTAGAGCAGTTGTATTGCTGAATTACAAAGCAGTTGTATTGCAGAGTCACAGGTCTTTGCTTGTGGCTTATTATTACAAGGAAGCCTCATCCTCTGGATTTATGAGCAAGTCAGCTCCTTGAAAGAGTTGACCAAGGTCTTAAACAGTGCTCAGCTGGGTAATACATATTTATGTCCTGCTTTGCTGTGGTTATATCTGCTTTTTGTCTTTCTACTTTCTCAATTAAGAAGAGAAAAATAAAAACTTATGGAGTATTGACAATTGAGATAGATGAGGATAACTGACTGGTGATCAGAATCCGAATTTACTGTGGGCTACATATGCTTATATACCATTCTAGGAAGGCTAGTAATTTTTTACTACAATGATTGGGTTAATCATTATACAAACAAGCTTATACATTTTTGCAACATCTCTTCTACTTGCAGAAATTGATTCAGTTCTTTTCCCTGACACCAGTCTGATCCAATCCTCTTGCAATCTTCAAAGCTCAGTTTGTTTTTGCCAAGGCATTTTGACTATCAAATATCTTATGCTAATCAGGTCTAAAGTACTCTCTGTCTTTGCAACAACAATGGAGGGTTTTGAAAACTTCTGCTTAAATAAGAGAAGAATCATAGATTTCCACTCAGGAAGAGCTGAAAGAGATGTATCTCCTTGCTGAGTGTATATAAAATAGAACCCGTGACTTAAAATCTCTGAATCACAGAATAATCTAGGTTGGCAAAGATTTAAGTGTGGAATATGGGGTTATATTTGTTGAAGTTGTTAAAGCTTATGCTCACCAGAAAGCCCTGTGGGAAAGGCACAGCTGCAGGCTGGACAGTTGGAAGTCGGTTGTGGGGTGAGAGGCAGTTGCTGGAGGAACACATGGACAGCATATGAGCGGGGAGCTGCTTGGGTGACAGGATGCATGGACAGCAGCACTGAAGCTGAGCCAGCCAATGGGTGCCCTTCTTCTGTTAAGTTTTGGTTATGTCCAGCAGAGTGTTCTCACTGAAAAGTGCCCTGGCTTCATGTGACGATACAAGTTTCATCAGGTACCTTATTAACTTCCAAAACATGCTGGTTACCATTGCACAGGGGATGTTTGGAGCTATTCCTTGCCTCCACACCAGTGGATCCCAGGATGGATAGGACAAGGAACCACTGCTTGGGGCTCTGCACAAAGTCAGTGATGATTTTGGGGACTGTGAAATATTGGTCTTGCTCTGGTTTGTACCACACCATGGTGACTTAAGCATCATCATACAATCACAGACTGGTTCACCTTGACAGAGACCTTAAAGATCATCCTGTTCCACCCTCTACCATGGGTAGGGACACCTTCCACTAGACCAGGTTGCTCCAAGCCCTGTCCAATACTTCCAGTATTGGAATTCCTGTGGATTAGCCACAGCTTCTCTGGGGAATCTGTGCCAGTGCCTTACCACTCTCAGAGGGAGGCATTTCCTCCTAATAATAAACTTTTTGGCAAGATTGTGCCCCAGACTGATACAGTCTGATGCTGTATGAAACCCATGTCCTTGGCCACCTCCTCATGTCCTACCATGTGGCTTCACCTCCAGAGGAGGCTGGAGAATGAATTCCTCCTTCCTGCCATGGCGGCTGTAATTTACTGTACTGGTTTGAGAACAAAACCAGTGAGAGACTACAAGTCAGAAATACAATTTATTAGGAAATAGGAAGAAAAGAAAGCTACTGACAAAGTCAGAATACAACCTGATAGCCTGTTGGTCAGGGTGTTGGCAGTAGTCCAGTGGTACTAGATGAGCCTGGTCTTCCTCTGAAGTCCGGTGAAGAAAGGCACCTTGGTGCCCCAGTTCTCTGGTTTTTATCCAGGTAGAGGGGCTTGGCTCCTCCCCCCTGGATGGAGCATTTTCCAATGAGATGATAAGCTTATCAGTGGACTCAATGGCCCATCAGTTTCTCCCCCTGGATGGAGCATTTTCCAATGAGATGATAAGCTTATCAGTGGACTCAATGGCCCATCAGCAGAAAACTCTTCCCTAGAGGGAGGATGGGTCGTGGGAGAAATAAGGAAATTGTCCTGCTCATTTCTTATCAGCTGGCTTATCAACACAAGATTGCATCACTTCCCCTCATTCCAGTTCCAGCAGATGGTGATAGAATAACACACTTTTGATTACATATTGTACTGTAACCCATGACATTTACCAACAGATTTTTTTTAAAATTTTACTCCCATCCTCTCTCAGAGATGTTTGCCGACACTACATCAGTTCTGCTGATTAGAGCTATGGATTTTACTTCATGATGCTTTTCCATAGTTGATTCCTGAACGAGAATGAGCAACCATGCTTCAGGATAAAAATATAGATATGCAGATACACATACAGATATAGATATATAGATATAGATGTAGATATAGATGATATAGATATAGATATAGATATAGAACCATGTATTTCACTGAGATGCTAAGCAATTTTTTTAAATTCTGCAGTTTCTAACACCAGCTGGGTCTACATGGTATCTGCAGAGCAGCAAGCACTCCTGCTGCTGCAAAAACTCAAGAGGCAGTTTTGACCATGACTTTTGTTATAAATAAAGATGATTAATGCCTGACTGAGCGCTTCAATGTGGCATGACCCAAGGTCTGCTGTAGACAAGGGACTCTCAAAAACAGGCTCAAAAGCCCTTTATGCACATGCCAATCCTCCATCCCCAAATAGGTGCAAGATGCTGTGCAAATCCTTGTGTGATGGCACTGCTGAATGCAGACCTAGGACATGGATTAGCTCTAGAGCAGGAGCTGTTGCAAAGGATTCATACAGGCTTGCATCCTCCAGAACACACTAATATCTCAGAATCACAGAAACACAGAATGGTCTGGGTTAAAAGTGACATCAAAATCATCGTACTCCACTCCTCTGCCATGGGCAGGGACTAGACTTCCACTAGACCTGGTTACTCCATGACTCATCCAATGTGGCCTTGAACACTTTCAGGAATGGGGCAGTCACAGGTTCTCTGGAAAATCAGTGCCAGGGCCTCACAACCTTCACAGCCAAGAATTTCTTCCCGATACCCCTTCTAACCTTGCCCTCTCGCAGGGGGAAGCCACTCCCCTTTGTCTTGACATTCCTTTAGGACCTTGTCCTAAGTCCCTCTTCAGCTCTTGGGACCTCTTCAGGGACTGGCAGGGCATCTAAGGTCTCCCTAGAGTCTTTACTAGTCCAGTCTGAATGCCTCCAGCTCTCCCAGCCTGTCTGCAAAACAGATGGGCTTCAGCTTATCGATCACCTTAGTGGCCTCCTCTGGACTCATTCCAATAGATCCACATTTTTCTTCCCACAAAACTTCCCTGTTATATTAAGAACAACTAATTTCACTAACAACTCTCAGTACAACAAGTCCTGAAACAGCAACACAGATGCACTTTGAAAGGTTTTCTGCAGGAAAGTTCAAAAACGTATGTGGGGCCTATCTGGGCAGGAGTTCACAGATCAAAATGTGGTTCGCACTCTCAAAAATTGTCTCAGTGCAGCTGGTTTGTAGCTGCCATATTAATTTGGTCATATCAGACCCCCAAACTTGACCAGTCTAGAAGTGAAACAAATCCCTGGACAAGGTAAAGATAGGTTGGATTCAAACCTACACAGGAGACCCTCAACCAGTCCCATCTGTTAGGAAAATTAACCCACAAACACCAGAGGTTTATGTCTAAAAAGGAGACAGAGGAGTCTTTTTACTTTATTTGAGTAAAGGGAGAGGCCATGGGGCACTACCCTGGTGTGGTAGATAAGGACAGGTGTGCGGAAGATTTCGGGATGTGACGGAAAGCAGTAGGACCCTTCCCCCTCATCTGTGATATGCAAACACCCCCCATGTTATGCAACCCCTCCTAACTCCAGTAGTTTTCCACTCCTTACTAACCCTACCTGGTCTCACCATCCCCCTCTGACGTAGTGAAGCCCCCTTGACTATTTAGCTCCACGAGGTAAGGTAATAAACGCCATTTTGACCATCCACCACATTGGTGTCAGTGTGTCAATGGACCGAGTAACCCGGGCAAGGCTGAGTTGCCGTGCTGTTTTCTGAAAACCAGGTCGCCTTGTCTTCTATCAGAAGGCAACATATCTGGCACTGAAGACCTGGGAGTAAGACGATTGGGGAATCGGGTTTCGCCTGGACAAGAAGCAGCGGCCAGAGCGGCGGGGACTCACTTCGGGGCGGGGGACAAAC